>CATIUR010000001.1:304084749-304299749 GCA_949592205.1 Helichrysum umbraculigerum | reverse complement strand
AAGATAATGCTAAGAATCTCCGTTAATGCAGTTGTGTTGAAATCATGCGACTCTAGCTAAAATCCTGGAGTAATCCTACTCCATCCGGGTACCTGAGAAAACATGCTAAAAAGAGTCAACCAAAAGGTTGGTGAATCTCACAGGTTTGTAAATAATATCGGCTTTGAACACGAGATTTCATTAGTAGTGCCCGTAGGCGTAAAATCAGCCATTGCAATCCAGCAATCGTAAAATCAGTATTTGCGATCCAGCAAATGTAAATAAATAAGTTTATACCGTTGCCATGAGGCTCATAATCGAAGCTTAACCCGTAAATAATATGTTTGCTCCCGTGACATGCTCGTAAGTGAGCAAGCATCAGTAACGAATAAGTAGTCACCCGTTTATACGTGTAAATCAGTACGTGGCAGCGCTACTGCCCCGGGTGGGGAGGGTCATTTCCCTAATGGATCCATTAACTAGTGTTCGCGCTTAAGTCCATAACTAACTATATATGATGGAGAGACTTCTGTAAATAGTAACAACTCATGCAATTCCGTTTGGTATAGTAAACAGTTTAGTACTTGTGTTCAAGAAAAAGTAGTAGCATGTATCTCCCCCAATAAGATAAAACAGTAAAAGTGGGGCCGTAAGACTCACCTGAGTCGAGCAGTGGTAAATAGCAAGTAGTAGTAAAGCAAGTAGGTTCTCCGAACCCGTAACCTTCTAGTGCCTAAACACGTAAGGTTAAGTAAGTAGATGTCTCGCAAGACCATTTAGGCTAGTTGTTCATACAACCCGTTGTGTGTAATGTTGGTTCGTTCTCGTTTGTACCAAAGTATACGGCCCGTTGGTGATTTGTTATAATTAAAGTTTATCATTTATAACGCAATTTAGTGTAATTGTAATAGAAAGTATGTTCTATGACGTTTGTTAAGTCGTATGACATAAGTATTTGAAGTTGTGTAAGTTCGACACTTAGTAAAATCTGACTTTTCAAGGTTCTGTCATGTGCGACGTAGGGTGCGACGTCGGGTGCGACGTCAGGTGCGACGTCAGGTGCGACGTCGGGTGCGACGTCGGGTGCGACGTCGGGTGCGACGTCAGGTGCGACGTGGGCATGTACGTCGCATGATGCGACCTTCGCAAATCAATGCGACGTAGGAGGCAGCGTCGCTAATGCGACGTTGAGGTTTTTATGCGACGTAGGCCGCGACGTCGCAGAGGCCCCTGGCCAAATGCGACGTAGCGGTCTGATGGCCGGAATTTTTTGTCGAAAACATGTTTTCCGGTTTCCGTTGGGTCCAAATCTTTTACCCAACCCTTATATGAACATATTAAGCCTATTAAAACCGCAAACTAGCAAAAATGATCAAAAACGAGAGATGTCGGAATTTGTCGGAAACTTACGCGGTGTCGGATTGAAAATCCGAAAAGGTAGGATAATAGATCGTGAAGTGGTGGTGCTTTCCTTCCAAATGACCGAGTAAAACCGAGTGCGTTTTGAGGTAGTATTTTGTGAAATTTGATGAATTGGTGGTGGTGGTGATTATTGAGAGAAAAAGGGAGGAAGAAAGAGAGTGAGGGAGAAAGAAATGAGAAAGAGAATGGGGATGGTGGGGTGTTGGTGAAAGCCTCACCTCACCCAGTCCCCGTTCCGTGCCCCGTGTGGTGTTCGTTTTCTCCGTCGTTTAATCCTTCGTTCTTAATATTAAATCAAGCAGTTATATTTTTGAAACGTGCCGGAAATATTTTGATGAATTACCTTGAGGTTAATTATAAAAACATTTGTCCAATTATTAAATTCCTTAACTCGCGTTTAGTACGTATTTGTTAATTTATTTAAAATGTCATCGCGATAATAATGTTCGTTCACTGTGTATTTTAAATAATAAAATACGTTCTCATTATTTAGGTAAATTTCTGTCACCAACGTCCAAATCAACTGTGTCGGACTCCGTCCGGTTAATTCGTACGATTAATCCAAATCGCGTAAGTACACACATATATATATAAATCACCTTATATATATATACAAATAGAGTCTGCAATTAGTCCTATTACATACTAATTACAACTAGTTACAAGTAATTAGGCATAATTAATTATCCTAATTTAGCAGGTGTTACATTCTCCCCTTGTTAAAGAAATTTCGTCCCGAAATTAGCTTGAGTGCACGGACGGTGCGTTGTCTGGGAAGAGATGTGGGTATTTCTGTCGCATTTGGTCTTCCCGTTCCCAGGTGAACTCAGGGCCGCGCCTAGAATTCCACCTAACTTTTACTATGGGAATACGACTCTGTTTCAATTGCTTGACCTCTCGGTCCATGATTTCCGTAGGTTTCTCGACAAAATGAAGTTTATCATCGATTTGAATTTCGTCGAGCGGTATAATCAGCGTCTCGTCAGACAGACATTTCTTCAAGTTAGAAATGTGGAATGTGTTGTGTACGCTGCTAAGTTCAGCAGGAAGTTGCAGGCGATATGCCACTGGACCAATCCTTTCAAGGATTTCGAATGGTCCGATGTATCTAGGATTTAGTTTGCCTCGTTTCCCGAATCGAATAACACCTTTCCACGGTGCCACTTTGAGAAGTACCTTGTCTCCTACCTGGAACTCAAGGTGTTTGCGTCTCACGTCAGCATAGCTTTTCTGACGATCACGTGCGGCTTTCAGCCGGTTTTGTATGCCGACGATCTTTTCAGTTGTTTCATGTATGATTTCTGGACCGGTGAGTTGTGTATCCCCCACCTCAGTCCAACAGATAGGTGACCGGCACTTACGACCGTACAGTGCCTCGAAGGGTGCAGCCTTTATGCTGGTATGGTAACTGTTGTTGTACGAAAACTCACACAACGGTAAGTGATTTTCCCAAGAAGTACCGAAGTCGACTACGCAGGCTCGTAGCATATCCTCCAGTGTTTGAATAGTTCGCTCGCTTTGGCCATCGGTTTGCGGGTGATAAGCAGTACTCATATCCAGACGAGTACCAAGAGATTTCTGTAGCGATTGCCAAAAGTTAGAAGTAAAACGGCTGTCCCTATCCGAGATGATCGAGATAGGTACACCGTGTCGCGAGATGATTTCTTTGACATAGATGCGAGTCAGACGCTCCATCTTGTCGGTTTCCTTGATGGCCAGAAAATGAGCAGATTTCGTGAGACGGTCCACGATCACCCAAATGGTATCGCAACCACTCGAAGTTTTTGGTAGTTTGGTAATGAAGTCCATGGAAATCTGTTCCCATTTCCATTGAGGAATTTCAGGTTGTTGGAGCAACCCCGAGGGTCTTTGGTGTTCGGCCTTGACTTTGGAACAGGTTAGGCATTTACTGACGTACAAGGCAATGTCAGCTTTCATGTTAGGCCACCAATACAACCCTTTGACGTCATGATACATTTTATCAGAACCAGGATGTATAGAGTATCGAGATTTGTGAGTTTCAGCCATCACCAAATCTCGCAAGTTTCCGAATTTGGGTAACCACACCCGGTTAGAGAAGTATCGAGTTCCATCAGGTTTGATTTCGAATCGTTTATCCAAGCCTCGCAAGGCTTCATTTTTCAAGTTTTCATCGCTGAGTGCTTCAAGTTGAGTGGTAAGGATTTGAGCAGGGAGTTCGTTACGAATTGTCATAGAGAGTGCTCGGACTCGAAGGGGTTTCACTCGTTCTTTTCGGCTTAAGGCATCGGCAACTACGTTAGCCTTGCCCGGATGGTATTTGATCTCGCAGTCGTAGTCACTAAGTAACTCAACCCAGCGACGTTGTCTCATGTTTAGATCTTTCTGATCGAATATGTGTTGGAGACTTTTGTGATCAGTAAAGATGGTGCTTTTCGTACCGTAGAGATAATGTCTCCAGATTTTCAATGCGAAGACCACAGCACCTAACTCGAGGTCGTGGGTCGTATAGTTTTTCTCGTGGATTTTCAGTTGTCGTGAGGCATAGGCAATGACCTTTTCCCGTTGCATCAACACACAACCAAGTCCTTGGTGTGAGGCGTCGCAGTAAACTACGAAATCGTCGGTGCCCTCGGGTAAGGACAAGATTGGTGCACTGCAAAGTTTGTTTTCAATAGCTGGAAGGCTGACTCTTGCTTATCCGTCCAATCGAACTTCTTATCTTTCTGAGTCAGTGTGGTTAGAGGAACAGCTATTCTTGAAAAGTTTTCGATGAATCGGCGGTAATAACCAGCAAGACCTAAGAATTGTCTCACTTCGGTTGGAGTGGTCGGTGACTCCCAGCACTTGATCGCTTCAATCTTGGCGGGATCAACATGAATTCCTTGGCTGTCAATCACGTGCCCGAGGAATTGAACGGTTCGAATCCAGAACTCACACTTAGAGAATTTGGCATATAACTCTTCGTGTTTCAGGAGTCCTAGAATGGTTTTCAGATGTTGAGCATGTTCCTGCTCGTTGCGAGAGTAAATCAGGATATCATCGATGAACACAATGACGAATTTGTCAAGATATGGTTTGCACACCCGATTCATAAGGTCCATGAATACGGCCGGTGCGTTGGTCAACCCGAATGGCATCACTTGGAATTCGTAATGCCCATAACGAGTTCGGAAGGCTGTCTTTGGGATATCATTGTCACGGACTCGGAGTTGATGATAACCCGACCGTAGATCAATCTTTGAGTAAACACTCGATCCCTGGAGTTGGTCGAACAGGTCATCGATTCTAGGAAGTGGGTACCGATTCTTTATGGTTAGCTTATTCAGCTCTCGGTAGTCGATACACATGCGGAAAGATCCATCTTTCTTTTTCACGAATAAGACCGGAGCTCCCCAAGGTGAGGAACTTGGTCGAATGAATCCTCTGTCCAGGAGTTCCTGTAGTTGGTTAGACAACTCCTGCATTTCGGATGGTGCTAAACGGTAAGGGGCTCGTGCCACGGGTGCAGCTCCGGGCACAAGTTCGATTTGGAATTCAACTTGTCTAGGTGGCGGAAGTCCGGGCAAGTCTTCAGGAAAGACTTCCGGGAAATCCCGCACGATCGGAACATCCTCAAGTCGCTTCTCCTCCGACTTCTTCTCCGTTACATGTGCGAGGATGGCTTGATACCCTTTTCGTAGATATTTTCTAGTTTTCAGACAGGAGACAATATTCAGATTCCGTCTGCCGGTCTCCCCTTGTAGGACTAAGGTTCCACCGGAGACAAGAGGTATGCGAACGAGTTTGTCATGACAGATGATTTCAGCTCGGTGCTTGGATAACCAATCCATACCGACAATAATATCGAAGCTGCCGATCTCGACAGGGATTAAATCAATGGGAAACGTTTCGTTCGTGAGGTTAAGTGTACAGTTGTGTATGATACTATCCGTCTCAATCAGTTTGCCATTAGCTAATTCAACAATGTATTTAGTATCTAAGGCAGTGGGAGTTATATCAAGTAAAGGGCTAAATTTCTCAGAAATGAAGCTTCTATCGGCACCGGTATCAAATAACACAGAAGCAGTAAGGTCGTTGAGAAGGAACGTACCCGTCACGACGTTCGGGTCTTGTCTGGCTTCCCCAGCCTTGATAACGAATGCTCTACCGCGAGCAGGGTTATTGTTGTTTTTCAGCTTTGGGCAATCTTTCTTGAAATGCCCTGTATTTCCGCACCCAAAGCAGGCCTTTGGTGCATTAGTGTTGGGGGTGGGAATGTTGGTTCGGCAATCCTTGGCTAGATGCCCGAACCGCTTGCAGTTGGAGCAAGGGCAAGAACCGTCATGATGGCGGCTGCATTTGGAACAGTAGGGCTTGTTCCCGCTGTACCCTTTCTTTTCCGAAGTTCCAGATGTATAAGCCTTAATGTACTCAGGCTTTTTGTTGAAGGTTTGGTTGGATGAGTTGGGGTTACCTTCCCACTTGCGTTTGTTGTTTGCAGATGGGGTTGAAGTTGTACCACGGCGGACAGAATTTGCCGTTAGTTCATGGGCCATACGGATGGCGCTCTGAATTGTACCCGGTTTGGAAGAAGTTACCAGATCTTGGAGTCTCTCAGGAAGACCATCAACAAATTTCTCGATCCTCTTGTACTCAGGATCGACCATGGTTGGGCACAGAAGTGCCAGTTGGTGGAAACGGTTGGTGTATCCGGTGATGTCATCACCCTGCATCTTGTGGTTCCAGAATTCCACTTCTAGTTGTTTCAATTCATCCCTGGGGCAATACTCGCCCCTCAACATTTTCTTCAACTCCTCCCACGGGAGTTGGTAAGCAGTAGCAACACTCACAGTCTGGGCATAAGTGTTCCACCAGGTGAGTGCGGTGTCAGTAAAAGTACTAACGGAGAACTTAACCTTATCTCCCTCCGCACAGTTGCAGATAAGAAATACAGACTCAACTTTCTCGATCCAGCGTACTAGACCGATAGCTCCCTCAGTACCTGGAAAGTTTAGAGGTTTGCAGTTCTGAAAGTCTTTGTATGAACAGGGTTTAGCAGTAGTGGTTTCAGCGGCATCGCTGTTCCTCGAGGAATTTGGTGGAGTATTCCGAGCCAAGGCTTCAGTAACAGCCTGGGTTATAAGGGAGGTAATCTGGGCATCGGTGTATGGTCGTGTCTTTGGCGGCATAATTCTTCAATAAAAGAAATGAAGATACATGAGATTTTGTATGAGCTGGTAATTGTCACAGATGTACATGTATAAAAGCAGTAATACATAACATCAACATGGAAAATGACAATTAATGTGAGTTGAGATAACAAAGGATATCTGATAGATAAAGTGAGTTCAAAAGTTACATCCTACAGAGATATTACAAAAGGTGCCGGGAATGGTTACATCCGACTAGTTTATAGAGTAGTGCTAGATAGTCCCTAGATTACGAGATAGATTACAAGACGAAAACTACACTAATCTTAATGTAGATTAATTTGTTCCATTAGCGTGACAAGGCGGTCCACAGTTTCTGCTAGTCGGTTGGTTCATTCTTAGTTAGGGTTCCTGGCCTTCGGATTCATCTTCCGACTCCAGGTTCAGGTCGTGTGGGTGGTAGCGTGCCTCAAGCATGTCCCTGTATCTTTGAGTCGTGGAGCGGTACCTAGTCTTCTCCGTTGACTTCCTGCCCAAACGTTTGATCCATGTTTTGGTCCTACGGGTTAGGTTGGTGGCCACTTTCTTCCAGTAACGGATCTTATCTTTGATTCGTGTAGGGACAGATCGGTTTGAGATTCTCAATCTTTGTTCATAGTCTATGCACTTACGCTTAAGTGCCCAATTTCTGCCGTCTAGTCCCACGGCCTGATCTCGCACTCTTTCATATTCTTCAATGTCGATGCCAGTCATTCCGAAATTCTGATTTTCGTTTCCCTCTAGCATGATTTCTTCTTCTGGTACGATGTCCTCATCGAGATACGTGTACTGGATTTGTTCCCCGTGGACTTGGTCACTATCAGACATGTAGTCGTCCATTTGGGAATTCGTGGCTTTGAGTTCTATAGAAATGACAGAGAGAGGATTTTAGTCCTTGGAAGTACGTTGCTTCCGGGTGTTAGAAGTGATGTTCATAAAATCATTAGAGTACGCCACAAGGTGGTGTGACGGAAATCAAGTCTGTCATGGTCGGTGCAAACCGCTGAGAGAAATTCGTAAGTGTCACCAGAGAAACGTCGGCTATCTCTATAGCGAGTGGGTTTACGTGCGAGGCCTATTCATATATATTCAATATATAATAGCCTAGTAGTATAGTCAGTGAGTGGGGCCTATGTATGTATATACTCGTATATCACATAATAGCCTAGCGTATGTCTAGCACACAACAAGTAAGAGTCTCGGTTCCCTCGTGGTCAGAGTCAACTAACGCATTCCTGTTCGACATAACCATTTCAGACCTCACATCATCTTCCCTTAATTGTACATAGTTGATCAAGCTATGTTAAATTAAAGTCGTATGATGTAATTCCTGAACCAATCATGCCTAATAAGGAAACACTGCCTAATGGTCATAGTCTAGGCCCACTAAATGCAACCTAGTTCACTATAACCTTAGGCTCTGATACCAATCTGTAACACCCCCGAAATTCACTGTTTTGCGGAAGCATAGTTTGGGGTGTTACTAATCAAATATCACAGCACAAAGCTAAAGTAAACGACATCTATATGCAACGTTTGTAAATTTGTTACATTCCATAGATATAGTGTTTGAAAACTTAGTGTTTTCGTATACAAAAATGTAGTTTCCCTAGAGTCCGCGCGTGTAGCGGGAGATTCTATTACATAATCAAAATATACAAAAGATAATGCTAAGAATCTCCGTTAATGCAGTTGTGTTGAAATCATGCGACTCTAGCTAAAATCCTGGAGTAATCCTACTCCATCCGGGTACCTGAGAAAACATGCTAAAAAGAGTCAACCAAAAGGTTGGTGAATCTCACAGGTTTGTAAATAATATCGGCTTTGAACACGAGATTTCATTAGTAGTGCCCGTAGGCGTAAAATCAGCCATTGCAATCCAGCAATCGTAAAATCAGTATTTGCGATCCAGCAAATGTAAATAAATAAGTTTATACCGTTGCCATGAGGCTCATAATCGAAGCTTAACCCGTAAATAATATGTTTGCTCCCGTGACATGCTCATAAGTGAGCAAGCATCAGTAACGAATAAGTAGTCACCCGTTTATACGTGTAAATCAGTACGTGGCAGCGCTACTGCCCCGGGTGGGGAGGGTCATTTCCCTAATGGATCCATTAACTAGTGTTCGCGCTTAAGTCCATAACTAACGATATATGATGGAGAGACTTCTGTAAATAGTAACAACTCATGCAATTCCGTTTGGTATAGTAAACAGTTTAGTACTTGTGTTCAAGAAAAAGTAGTAGCATGTATCTCCCCCAATAAGATAAAACAGTAAAAGTGGGGCCGTAAGACTCACCTGAGTCGAGCAGTGGTAAATAGCAAGTAGTAGTAAAGCAAGTAGGTTCTCCGAACCCGTAACCTTCTAGTGCCTAAACACGTAAGGTTAAGTAAGTAGATGTCTCGCAAGACCATTTAGGCTAGTTGTTCATACAACCCGTTGTGTGTAATGTTGGTTCGTTCTCGTTTGTACCAAAGTATACGGCCCGTTGGTGATTTGTTATAATTAAAGTTTATCATTTATAACGCAATTTAGTGTAATTGTAATAGAAAGTATGTTCTATGACGTTTGTTAAGTCGTATGACATAAGTATTTGAAGTTGTGTAAGTTCGACACTTAGTAAAATCTGACTTTTCAAGGTTCTGTCATGTGCGACGTAGGGTGCGACGTCGGGTGCGACGTCAGGTGCGACGTCAAGTGCGACGTCGGGTGCGACGTCAGGTGCGACGTGGGCATGTACGTCGCATGATGCGACCTTCGCAAATCAATGCGACGTAGGAGGCAGCGTCGCTAATGCAACGTTGAGGTTTTTATGCGACGTAGGCCGCGACGTCGCAGAGGCCCCTGGCCAAATGCGACGTAGCGGTCTGATGGCCGGAATTTTTTGTCGAAAACGAGTTTTCCGGTTTCCGTTGGGTCCAAATCTTTTACCCAACCCTTATATGAACATATTAAGCCTATTAAAACCGCAAACTAGCAAAACTGATCAAAAACGAGAGATGTCGGAATTTGTCGGAAACTTACGCGGTGTCGGATTGAAAATCCGAAAAGGTAGGATGATAGATCGTGAAGTGGTGGTGCTTTCCTTCCAAATGACCGAGTAAAACCGAGTGCGTTTTGAGGTAGTATTTTGTGAAATTTGATGAATTAGTGGTGGTGGTGATTATTGAGAGAAAAAGGGAGGAAGAAAGAGAGTGAGGGAAAAAGAAATGAGAAAGAGAATGGGGATGGTGGGGTGTTGGTGAAAGCCTCACCTCACCAGTCCCCGTTCCGTGCCCCGTGTGGTGTTCGTTTTCTCCGTCGTTTAATCCTTCGTTCTTAATATTAAATCAAGCAGTTATATTTTTGAAACGTGCCGGAAATATTTTGATGAATTACCTTGAGGTTAATTATAAAAACATTTGTCCAATTATTAAATTCCTTAACTCGCGTTTAGTACGTATTTGTTAATTTATTTAAAATGTCATCGCGATAATAATGTTCGTTCACTGTGTATTTTAAATAATAAAATACGTTCTCATTATTTAGGTAAATTTCTGTCACCAACGTCCAAATCAACTGTGTCGGACTCCGTCCGGTTAATTCGTACGATTAATCCAAATCGCGTAAGTACACACATATATATATAAATCACCTTATATATATATACAAATAGAGTCTGCAATTAGTCCTATTACATACTAATTACAACTAGTTACAAGTAATTAGGCATAATTAATTATCCTAATTTAGCAGGTGTTACAGTCACATTCTCCCCCTGTTAAGAAAATTTCGTCCCGATATTTTGAGTGAAGTAGCGTGGGGTCCGGGGAGAAGTGTATGTATGAGAAGTTCATCTAGTAGATAGTAGACATGCGATGCCTATGTCGAGTTTGAAAGCAGTCAATCCATGACTGTGTCGTGGTTCATCATGGTAGTCAGGTCACTGACTATTTCGTTTGTTCAGATTGTTGTTAAGTCGTGGTCACAAAGTAACCAGTTACGTGGTATTCCATCCAGGGCTAGTTAGTTGTCACAAGGTGACTGTTTATAGAGTAGTCCTATCAGGACTAAGTGGTTGGTGAACGTCCAGTTGACCAGTCTGCTGAAAGCAAACCTTGAGTTTTACGTGGGCCTAGGTTAACTAGCCCTATGATGCACTCGGCATTAAATAGGTAAAAGCGGTATTGGGTAACGAGTAAGGTGTATGTAGCATTAGCTACAATTAAAGCGTTTAGTGTTCTGGGAAAAGCGTACCCATATTACTGTTGGGGTTTCGTCCGGTGTCGATCATGTAAACCTTGCCCTTCAGTTTCGGGCAATCTTTCTTGTAATGTCCGGGTTCACCACACTTGAAGCATGTCCTTTGTGAGTCAGGATTTGCGGGAACTCTGCAGTCCCACATTTTGTGTCCAAATCGTTGGCATCTCTCGCAAGGTATGCCACATGTACCATCGTGGTGACGTTTGCAACAATGACAAAATGGTTTGTATCCTGCATAGCCTCGTTTTTCCTTGGGTTCGGTAGCGTAGGACCTCAAGGGTTCGGGTTGATTTGTTGGATTATGACTAGTGCTGGAATTTCCATTCCATTTTCCTTGATGGTTTTCGGTTGTAGGTATTCCGCGTCGAACCACCTGTGCCATTAGTTTATGGGCCATGGGAACAGCATCGTGAATAGTGGCGGGTTTAGAGGTTGTGACCATTCCCTCAATTTGCATCGGGAATCCTCCGATGTACCTTTCGATTCGTTTGTATTCAGGGTTCACCATGGTTAGGCAGAGAAGTGCCAGTTGGTGGAAGCGATTGGTGTACGTCATGATGTCGTTGTCTTTCACGGTGAGGTGCCAAAGTTCATCCTCGAGTTGTTGTAGTTCCTCACTGGGACAATACTCGTCCCTCATTAATTGTTTCAGTTCCTCCCAAAGAAGTTTGTGAGCATTATCAATTCCTACAGTTTGAGCGGGTGTCACACTGGGGTAGTAGCGCTACCACGGATTTCACCGTAGAAACAGACATATTAGTGTTTGTTACATATGAGTGTCCGGATTGCACTCACGAGGGTACATTATATGATACTTGATTGAATCATACCTACACACTGTTAAGCTTCAACTTATGAGCTCATGGCAACTATGCCGACCTACTGATTGACTTTGCTTGAGAGCAACTCTGGTACATACTTGTGGTTCATAACGATTATTTTATTACTAAACCTGTAAGATTCACCAACCCTTTGGTTGACACTTTTTAGCATTGTATCTCAGGTTTACAACAGCAGTAGGACTGCCTACCCACAGGATTGATAGCTCGAGTCGCACGCATACAACTTTTGGAGATCCTTATGCATTACTTTTTGTTGTATCAGTTATGTATTAGATTCTCTAGGAAACTTATTTACGAACTCGCAGCTTACTTATATTTGAAGTTATCAATGTAATATTTTTGGTACTATTTTACAAACATTGCATATAGATGTCATTTGCTTTATCTTTGTGCTGTTGATACTTGATTAGTCGCGCCCCGACTCGAATAGCTTCCGCAATCACAGATTTGGAGGTGCGACAGAACAAAACCACCGATGGAGTGATTCCGGGTGGTTGGTGGTTATTCGAGTGTAATGAGTTAAAATTGGGCCATTGGGGAAGAAGGGGTAATAAAACGAATAAAAATGAGTTAAAAAATATATTAAGGGTATTTTAGTCAAATTTATGTAGAGTCAAACGAACGAAGGACTTGCGATGAAACAAAAATCCGATTCAAAGGACTGGACCTGTACAATACCCGACCTGAGGACTAGGTCCGTAATATAGGGACAACCACAAGGACTGGCAACGTAATTCACTCAAAAATATTGTAACACCCAAAATCTAAAAGTATTATAATGGTAAAGGTAAAAGTAATCATTTTAAGTTATTATTATTTTAGGTAAAATAAAATAGTAATAACTGTGAATGGTTTTTAAGTTCCAGACAATGATAAGTACGGAGTGTAATTTAATACACTTATGTAAGTCGGTTTATATGTTTATATTCATACATATCCATGTATTTTCCATATGTACGTACGAAACAAAACACGGTAAGAAATAAAGAAGCTCAGGAAGAAGAATCAAAGAGAAATCAAGCTAGAAACATGAAACTGAAGCTAGAAACAAGTGAGAAATCATTCATTGATCTTCTCTAACACATGGTAAGTATTGTTCTTCAATTTCCTCTAAACCTAGAAATGGGTTTTTAAGAGTTTGAGTGATTAATGAGTTCTAAAATGAAATTGATGGTAGTTTTAGCTTGATTAAGGTTAATTGAGCTTGAAAGAATGTATGTTAACCTAATTAAGATAAAAGTCATGAAATTGGTTAAGTATTCATGATGATCATGGTGATCATGGTAACTAGTAAAGTGAATTGGATGTTAATTAGTGTTAGTAAAGCTTAGTAAAGATTGTATTAACACTAATACAAGTAAAGGATATGAAATTGAATAAGAATTCACTTAAACCTAATATGGGGTTTTGGTGGATTATTGTTAATTGATGTTAATTAACCTTGTTCTTGAATTAATAAGGTTGATTAGTAATGGTTAAAGTGATTAAGTATAGTTGTGATCATATTGATCATAACTTGGAAAGATGTAAATGATATGAATTGAATTAGTTAACTTTAAAGGTATAACTAGTTCAATTGATGATGTGAAATGGTTAGAAAGTGAGTTAATGTGGATAATAACTCATATGTTCATGTAAAGTAAAGTAAAGTTATGTTTAGTTGATTTAAAGATCAACTTGTGAGAATAAAGAGTTAGCAATGATGATTAGTGAAATTTGATCACCAGTTGATGCTAAGTGTATGTTATATGATTATGTTATATGATAGGTGATCAA
Source organism: Helichrysum umbraculigerum (assembly GCA_949592205.1). Lineage (NCBI taxonomy): Eukaryota > Viridiplantae > Streptophyta > Magnoliopsida > Asterales > Asteraceae > Helichrysum > Helichrysum umbraculigerum. The sequence goes on along the minus strand of CATIUR010000001.1, from coordinate 304,286,336 downwards.
ATGAGATGGAAGCCCCAAAGCAAGTGTTAGATTGTCTAATTGCATATAAATCTAAGTGAGTTATATAGGGGTTAAATGGGTAAGGGTTGTGTGTTCTATCTTGCTAGTGAGCAAAAGGTTCATACAACCAAGTAAAGTATTGCTTATGCTTGTAATGTGAATTGATATTGATTATTCATATTGTTGCTAAGGCATAGGATATGAATAGTATAAAGTGGTAAGTATTGAAAGAGTATGTGTTTTACACGTGGTATGTGAAGAGTACGTGCCTTGCATGTGGTATGTGAAGAACACGTGTTATACACGTGTATCATTGTGGAACCAAGGAACGATATTAATCATTGTCTTGGTGGTATCCAAGTAGTGACGAGGTCATTAACTTGGTAATGTATCAATTCTTCGGAATTGACATGGTAGATGTGTTGAGGATCCTTAACTATGTGGATGGTAAGTTAGTATTCATGCCATTGAGAGACATGGTACTAATTGGTAAGATTTAAGAGTGTTTTATATATTCACTCAATGGTTATGTGGTAAGGTAAATGGTTATGATTGATATTATTATATGTGGAAATGTTATGCAATTATTCATTTAATTGCCTATGTACTCACTAAGCTTAATGCTTACCCCGTTAGATGTTTCATGTTGTAGGTGATGGAATTGGTTGAACCAAATGGCTATGATGCAAGAGATTAACATGGAATGGAGCTTGCTTTACAGTTAGATAAGCTCCTTTTCCTTGGATGATCGTTATAATTAGCTATTGTGTAAATCACCTAAAGAAATGTTTTAAAATGTAAAGTTATGAATGGTCATGATATGTATCTTTGACTTTGAAAAGTCAAAGGAGAAAGGGTCAAGAACATTGTAAATGTATATGTATGAGAAAGTCAAGAAATTTTAAAAGTGAAATGAGGTTAAGTGGTGAAAAGAGGTCATTGGTTGGAATGAGTAGTGACATGTAGTCAACTACTTTGAAATGGTCAATTGTATATGAAAGATGTAAGAATAATGGTCAAAGTATGTTTGAAATGAGAAACGGGCCAAGGGTGTCCAAATGGGTACTAAATGGGTCAAAGTGTCAAAATGGGTTCTAGGTATGGTATGAAAGTTATGTAAGTTGAGTTAAGTCCTATTTTGATAGTTAAAGAGGTTGCCAAAGTTTGAAAGTCAAATTATGTGTAGTTTGTATTTTGACATGTCAAGTAAAAGTGCCGAAAAGTGGTTAAAATGGAATTACGGTCCAAATTTAGAAATAACACGTATTTTGAGAAAATGTAAAAAGGAAAAGTTTTATTATGTCATAGTGGAGGTGTGTGCAAAATTTCAGGTCCTAACTCCTAGCGAGTAAAAAGTTATACACGTTTGAATTTGGTCAAAAAGTTGAGTTTTGCTGAGTTTCAATTTTGTGCTTAGCTACGCGATCCCAGAAATATTTTCTGGATCGCTGATCGGGTCCCAGCGGTTGGTCAGGTTTTACCCCGGCCGTTATACCAACCGTCAGGGCCGTGTGATCGTGTGAAGGTTTTAAATTTATAATTTGCTGGAAGCCTAAACTTTATTACTACCTACTGCTCTAAGGGTGTTAGGGTAGTAAGCGGTAAGTCTGACTCAGGTGTCGTTCTTAAAATCGGAGCGAATCGAAATGAAGTAAATACCTCAGATAATAGAAGCAAAAAGGATGGATTTAATAGAGCAGGTAGGGTTTGTTTTTGGTATTTTCTAATTTAACAAAAATGCAGGAAAGTAAATTCTAAACTACGGATAGGGTCAGCAGATAGATAGAGATTGTGATTGCTGAAGTTTCAATATTCAGATTTCGGGACGATGTTCATTATAAAAGGTGATTGGAGACTTTCCTTAGTAATTATCAACAGAGGTTTGGTGTAAACACTAGCACCCTACGATTTAAGTGGAAACCCTAAGTCGTATGTCACTGAATACTAGGTTATCATGAGTCTGATCAGATCAGGCTGCTCAACCCCCAACACTGTCCGATGAGGACAAGTGACCCTTCTTGGAGTTAGCTCCTGGGTGCATGAATAAGGCAACAGACCGATATTTAATTTCTGACCTTTCTTAACACCTAATTCTAATTGATTTTATTAAGGCTCATACTAATTGCTTGCTAATGTATGTTAAACTATCAGTTATGTTGGATCAAGGGGTTTAAGCATCCTACCCTACAGCTGAATGTTCGCTTTCTTTTCAAGATCCCTTAAATTTAATTGAGGAGCACAAATACTTCTGTCAAGGGGTAGACCCTCCTTTGCGATCAAACGTTCATCCCTAGGTTTGTTTCACGGTGTATACTACATTTTTCAGTAATTCCACAGCTTTTATATATACCTAAACCATGTTCAGGAAGGGTAACTTCCAGGTATCCACGGTGTCATATGCTTACGACCGGTCCGTAGCTTCCACGCATTTGTTGTGACAACTCTCCAAATTAGGTATTAATTAAATAATATGCATGTGCATTCTTACGCTAATTTCCTGATTAAGTTTTAACAAAACTATTTGATGTGATGTAAGCCTAGCAAGCCCAGTACTTTTAAACAAAAAGTAATACGTAATAAGTAAGTGTTAAAAGTTACGAACAAATATATCGGAACGAACCCGACAAAAATAAATAACAAAAGTTTCGTGATACAAACTTTATTAATAATTCAATTATTAATTACGAGTATTTATATATCTATAACTTATAGATAAAATGGTCTAAGTATACGTTTAACATAAAACGTATTATAAACGAACAGAAACAATTCTAAAACGCTCATAAAAGGTCGAATCATAAAAATACAAATTTTCCCATTCGTTTGGAAGAAGTTAGAACATTACCTCAAAATATGAAATCCTAAATTAACTGAAATTTGGCGCTCAAATACGTACGCGCAGTAAAATGTACAAAATTGTACATCTATTTAAAATAATGAAAACATCATTATTCCAATTATAAATAACGAACCAGTAGAACACCTACAAAATAAAAATGTAAAATGTTTATTTTTATATTGCTATAATTATACCCGTACTCGAAGTTGATGTACCAAAAATGGTCACCAACCTCCAATAATACATAGACATCTCTGATCTTCAATCCCATACCCGTTTGATTTTTTTATACTCCCTCCATTCCTTCTCCTGATCATTCACAAACATCACCAATAATCCATCTATCATCTTCCTCTCTTAAAAACTTACAAGATCAGTAGCAACAAGTAGTAGCAGAAGTAGAACACCAAGGCCAGCAACATCATCATCATCGATCATCATTCTCACCATTTCTCACTTTGTAAGAAAACTTATTTCCTTTAACTTTCATACTTAAATTTCGTTATATAACTTGTTTAAACATCATAATCTATACATATAACATATATATTTGAAAGATTGATGATTGTTCTTGAAAATGGTTTATAAAACCCAAAACTTTAAAACTAAAATCGTTATACTAAAACTTGTTAAAATGAAGTAATGACTTGTAAAAACGACATGTAACACGTAAATAAACGTTTGGTATTGATGTATAATGGTTTGGAACCAAGTTGATCCGTGTATATATTGTATCAGACGCGAACAGGGGACTGAAACGAGCCACGAATACGGCGGATTCCTTTGAATCCGGCGTATTCCCAACCGAAAACCAAACGAATCCGGCGTATTCACGGGAATACGGCGGATTCCCGTTTCTAAACAAGTCGAATACGGCGTATTCCGTTGAATACGGCGTATTCCCGAACCTTCACACGAACTATCTGATGAACACAAACGAATCCGACGTATTCGATTGAATACGGCGGATTCCCCCCGAACTGGATTGAATACGGCGTATTCATTTAAATACGGCGTATTCCCGAACCTAAAACGAAACCACATGAAAACCACGATGAATACGGCGGATTCACTCGAATACGGCGTATTCCGAATTTTGACTTGAATCCGGCGGATTCAAGGGAATCCGGCGGATTCAAGGGAATCCGGCGGATTCCCAACACTGACCAACAATTTGACTTTTACTTTAAAAACATAAACGCTCCCGTTAACGATTTCATTTATACGATACATTCACGAGACATTGTAAACTATTAATAAAACATTAATGTGATATATCCGAGACACGGACTTTGGACTTATTTATTTCGTACGAACAAACGATATATGAATAAATACATATATGACATATATATGAATACGAACTTTGTAAATTATACGTTTTGGGAAAACGATTACAATTGGGACATTTAAACTTCTTAACATTTATTAAACAAATGTAATGATATTAAAAACAAATAATATTTATTTTATAAACAAAATAAATATATTATCAAGTTTTATATAACAAATAAAACTCGGCATGTTTTAAATACGAAACAACGTATTACAATATATATACATATATTCGAGGACACACGATATATATAGACACAAACGTATACGTTTTCTTAAACAAATGAAAACTTATATATTTTGATATACATAAACAATGTATTGATCAAACATATATACATACGACACTTAAGAATATATATTCACATATATATGTGCAAATGGATTACACGTTTAACAAACGTACAACTTAATAATATACAACTAGTATATTTACATACGAATACATATATAAAACAAATATATGTACAAACAATGATATTTGAATAACGTTCAAATTATACGAACAACTATATACAAAGTATATGTACAAATGGAAACAAAACGACCTTCCGTTAAATTAGACAATTACATATTGATTCATATACTTAACCAAGTATACGATGAAAGAAATAATAACAATATTTCTACTCAATGTCACCAACAAATACAACGACTTACATGATAAAGAAATCAACCATTTCTTCAAACGAACAAACTGTTAACATAAGTGATTAAAACAAATCAAACGTACTTATGTGAATATATTTATTGTATAGGTTAACATACCTTGGGCAAATATCTGTTTGGCTGCTAGCTTTCATACCGAGCAAACCACCGTGAGTTCACAGCCCCTACTTTACAAATGTTTTCTGTTTTAAACATAGGGGTGTAAACATAGAAACTGCATGCAAACATATGCAGCAAATTATATAAATGCTTTAAATTGCTTTATACAACTGTTTGATATGAAATATTATTTCACAACTGTTTTGGGAATTAGACAACAGATCCTAGTACGGACCCAGACTTGAAATGTGTGCATGAAAGACCTTATGTCATGCAGACTATAACCATTAGCTAGGTGACTCTAGCCACTGAGTATACGAATAGTACTATTGCCGTGACGACCCTCCTGTGGATGGAGCGTATACTTAATTGTCCTTCAGGCAAACAACATAAGTTTTGGTTGTGGTTTGGTTATAGGGTTAGGTCGCGTTACTTTAACCTGCGAGGTTTAGCTCACCTTTCAGGGGATTATAAGTCTAAGCATTCCCACAATTATTATTTAGGATGAACATATCCTACAACTGTTTTATTTCAGTATACTTACTGATTATACTTATATTCTGGTAAACAACCAGACATGCATTTTGGGTAACAACCTACATAAAACTATATCTTAGGGTAACAACCCTACAATCTTATATTTTGCAAAAACCTGCAAACATTTATTTATTGAATAACATTTCAATAACTTGAACACAAATGGTTTAACATACCACATATTTATACAAAACCTGTGAATTCACTCAACATATTTGTTGACGACTTTCTTTCTATGTTTTACAGGAAATTAGCCATGTAAGTAAGGATCGCATGCATTCAGGATGACAACCCTGGACTACTTAGGATGCCATAACTTATGGGACAGCTTTTGAGGATTTCCTCTGTATTACTGCAGACATTGCAGTTATACTCATGAAATCTTATTTTAACATATGTATTGTAAAACTTAAATGTTTTAAACTTTATTACTACTGTACGACTTACACAGTCGTACTACTTTTGTAATAACTATTTAACTGGCATCCTTTATATATTATGTTCTGTATGATCATATGCTCTGATACGATGAATGCACAATTGATACGTCATCACCCCGCTGTTAAACTGTTTAAACAAGATGCTTCCGCTAAATCTTAACTTGCTTCCGCTAAACATTAAATAAACACAATTACCGATTTTGGGGGTGTGACAGACTTGGTATCAGAGCCATTGGTTATAGTGAACTAGAAGTCTTTAGGTGACTGAAAACCTTAGAGACCTAGACTATAGCCTTGGCAAGAACATTCATGCATTCATACATACATACGTTTGCATACATCTAACATACGACTGACACGTCACACATAATTTCAATTGTCACAGTATGTCTAGTCAATCACTTTACCATGTTTATGCTTCGGACGAAGAGCCGACTGAGGCTCCTTTTGAGGGTCCCGCGATCACTGTAGCTGATGAGTCATCTGTTCATTTGAGAGACATGTCAGACGACACTAGTGACGCTTACATCGCGCCACCACCGACAGCACATGAGGTTACCCCTATCACTACAGGTATTCACCATCAGGCCGGTGAGACTTCTCGCAGGCCTGTATATAGGAGGACACCGAGGATGTGTGTCCGAGATTTTCCTATAGGTCCGTTAGCACCAGCGGACGAGTCTGTTGAGTCTCCACAGAGGGCACCCAGGTTTGCTCATCTAGAGTGGATGACTCCTATGTTGAGGCACTGGAGGTCATTAGAGGGTTTTCCCTCCACCTTTGAGACAGGAGAGTCCTCACGACCCCCAGCACCACTGTCTACCACTAGAGAGCCGATAGAGCAGACTCTCCCTACATTAGTTGCTGTTATGCGTACATTGTTCTGTATTACTTCTGGCAGGGGTTCTCACCTTGGACAGGTACAGGATGAGATCTCTCGTCTGTATGGGGACATGGCTGGTATGCATGAGCATCATCACTTTTTGTTGAACCATGTGTTTACTGCCCAGGAGATAGCTGAGTCCGCACGTGCTCGTGTGAGGACACTTGAGAGACATGTTAGGATTACAGGGCTTGTGGTTGGTGCTTGTGTGGTGATGGCTGTGTTGAGGACAGCCGTGGGATCATTTCTACCGTATTTCCGTTAGACCTATGTAGGGCGGGTTGTGCCTACTTAGGATTGTATATATACTATGTATTAGGTTGGGAACTTTGGTTCGACGGGTATAGACAGACCTGTCATGTTTTGTAAATCATTTGGATCGACGGTGTGTAGACAGACCCGTCATGCTTTGATTAGTCTTTGGATCGATGGATATCTAGGATAGATCCATCCTGTTTTGTATAAAAACTTGTGAACTAACTATGATCAGTTATATGATATGACATATGTATTTGGTCTATTATTATTGTTTATGTTACTGTGCATTGTGATTGGATTATATATTGACAATATAGACTACATAACTGTGGATACTGAAATATGTCTTTGTAACCTATAGATCTCTTGAAACTGGAAAAATGACAGAACCTGTCATAAGTGAGTACTCATCAGATGATGACATAACCATCGACGAGCAGATACAATATGTATATGTCGATATCGAAACAATTCCGATAGTGGAACTGGTGGAAGAAGAAATTGAAAACCACCACTTTGGATTGATTGACATAGAGGAATATGAGAGAGTTAGAGACCAAGCTGAAGAGCTAGATGGTCAAAACTGGGAACTTGCATCTAAATGCAAGAACTATGAAACTGAGTTGAAAATCCTAAAGAGGCCTATGTCTGTCCGAGTTAGGGATAGAATTCGCTTCTGGAAGAAAATGGCTAGTAATCGTAAGAAAAGAGTTAAGTCTTGGATCAAACGTTTGTGCAAATGCTCGACTGAGAATGATCTGGACTATTATCCAACTCTGCGATATAAAACTATGCTGGAAACACGCTATTTCTCTCCCAATCTGAATCAGGAGTAAAAGTGAAAGATCTACACTGCGACAGAGAACATAGCTAAAGATAGCTTAATAATGAACTGAGGAAGAACTGTCGTAGGAATATAACTATTTTGTTAAGATCTAGGTATAGCTAAGTTTAGTTTAATTAGTACTGTAACAACTCGTGTTGTATTGGAAACCACTCTTGATGGATATAGAAGATATCATCAAGTTTTGTAATGAAACGATATAAGAACGTTCTAGTTAATGTATAATATCACTTAGGTTCGATTCGAAATTTCGTGCAAATTATATTCATTTCTATATATACATGTGATAGAAAAGTTACCACGTAATAATTGTTGAAACCATTTCTTGCAAACTTTGAAAACCTACTACACTTTGAATTATTGATTTTATCTTGAATTCCCTAAAACATTGTTTGCGCTTGATCGATGATGAAAAGAAATATGTATTTGGCATTATATGATGACGCCTGGCCAACGTGATTATATTGTACAAAGTACATATGGGTGTTTCAAAATCGTGCGATATACAATGTGAAACCTTATTCTTTCAAATTCTCCATATTATTCGTTTGATTGAAAATGTGAAATCTTGTTCATCACATTCATCATCTTGGCATTGACTTCTGCATTTTATTCATCGCAGAACTGAATCATGCCGCCAAAACGACGAATTACTAGGAATAGTCAGAAGACAACTGTACCCCCTACATCTGAAACCATTCCACCACCTAACACTGAGGAAACTACTGAGCAGTTATTAGCTAGACGTATAGCTGAAGGTATTGCCGAGTATGAGGCAAGTCGAAACCGTGAGACTGGGATTAATAATAGTGGATCAACCCCTGTTATTACTGAGACTGTTGTGAATAACCGCAAAGGGTGTTCATATAAGACATTTCAGGCATGTAAACCACCTCCTTTCTGTGGCACTGAAGGTGCTATTGGTATTATACACTGGATAGAAAAGATGGATTCTGTGTTGGACATCAGTGATTGTCTACCAGACACTGCAGTGAAGTATGTTGCCTGCACACTAGCTGATAAAGCTTTGACTTGGTGGAACAGTCAAGTTCAGTCGATGGGACGACCAGCTGCTTATTCCATGACATGGGAAACATTGAAAAGTATGATGATGGAAGAATTCTGCCCTCGCAGTGAGATGCAGAAAATTGAGACTGAGCTGTGGAACATTGCTATGATTGGTGTTGATATCACTAGTTATACAACCAGGTTCCAAGAACTAGCTCGTCTTGTGCCACATATGGTAACACCTGAATACAAGCGTATTGAACGCTATGTGTATGGACTGGCACCACAGATCAGGAGTTTAGTTACGTCCTCCAAACCTGACACATTCAGGAGCGCTGTTACTTTAGCGCAGAGTTTGACTGATGAAGCAGTTAGGATGGGAACACTGACCAAGAAAACTGTGTCGGTTAAGGTTGAGCCGAGCAGTACTGAAGCTGGTAGTTCTGGAGGTAAGAAGCGTAAGTGGAATGACCGTCAGGGTCAATTCAACAAGAAAGGATCTGGAAATCCAAAGTCTTACACTGCCACCATTGTGGAATCGAAGCCATACTTGGGTAACAAACCTAAGTGTGATAAGTGTAGCAAACACCATGAGGGTGAATGTTGGTTTTGCGACAGTTGTAAGGGATGGGGTCACAAAACCCAGAACTGTAAGGTTAACCCTACCCCTAAGGGAAACACTGCTCGCCAAAACCAGGGTTGTTTTGAATGTGGCGACACGAGGCATTATCGGAACCGTTGCCCTCGACTCAATAACCAAAACCGTAACGCCAACAACGCTCGGAACCGCAACAACAATGGAAACAACCGGGGTAACAACTACAACCGAACCAACAACAACAATGCTAACAACAACAACAATCAGCCAGCTCGTGGACGCGTGTTCATGTTAGGAGCACCAGAGGCACGTCAGGATCCTAACACAGTCACTGGTACGTTTCTTGTAAACAACCACTTTGCTTCTGTGTTGTTTGATTCCGGTACTGATTTAAGTTTTGTGTCCACTGAGTTTAGACCACTATTAGAGATCGAATCCTTTAAACTAGATAACAAATACACAGTAGAGCTAGCTGATGCTAAGTTGATTGAATCAAGAGAAATAGTACCAGGATGCACCTTAACGTTAGAAGGACATCCTTTCAAAATAGACTTACTACCGGTAGAACTAGGGAGCTTCGATATAGTGGTTGGCATGGATTGGTTGTCACTGAACCGCGCAGAGATCATCTGTCATAAGAAGATTGTATGGTTACCCTTACTGTCAGGAGAAATGTTGATGGTTCAAGGAGAAAAGAGTAATCGTGTGGTGAAAACGATTACATGCATGAAGGCAAATAAGTATCTACGAAAAGGGTACCAAGCATTTTTGGTACATGTTGTGGATAAGAAACCAGAGGAGCGACGCATAGACGACGTGGCCGTAGTACGCGAATACCCAGGAGTATTTCCTGACGAGCTACAAGGGTTACCACCTCCACGGCAGGTTGAATTTCATATCGACCTAGTGCCGGGAGCTGCACCGATTGCTAGTGCGCCTTACCGTCTAGCTCCATCAGAAATGCAGGAACTGTCTGCACAGTTGCAAGAACTGTTGGATTTAGGATTCATCCGACCGAGCTTTTCACCGTGGGGAGCTCCGGTGTTGTTTGTCAAAAAGAAGGATGGATCAATGCGGATGTGTATCGATTATCGAGAACTGAACAAAGTGACGATTAAGAACCGATACCCATTACCACGCATAGATGATTTGTTTGACCAGCTGCAAGGGTCAAGTTATTATTCAAAGATCGACTTGAGATCGGGTTACCATCAACTGAAGGTACGGGATGAAGATATCCCTAAGACTGCGTTTAGGACTCGATACGGTCATTACGAGTTCCTGGTTATGCCGTTTGGGCTAACGAATGCGCCAGCAGTGTTCATGGATCTAATGAATAGAGTATGTAAACCTTACTTGGATAAGTTCGTCATAGTGTTCATTGACGATATCTTGATATACTCGAGAACGAAGGAAGACCATGAACGACATCTGAGGCTGATTCTTGAATTACTGGAGAAAGAGAAGCTTTATGCAAAGTTCTCTAAATGTGAGTTTTGGATGCGTGAGGTTCATTTCCTTGGTCATGTGATTAATAACAAAGGAATTCACGTGGACCCATCCAAAATTGAGGCGATTAAGAATTGGGAAGCCCCAAAGACCCCAACTGAGATACGACAATTTCTTGGGTTAGCCGGTTACTACCGAAGGTTCATTGGGAATTTCTCGAAGATAGCTCAGCCACTTACCGCCCTAACGCAAAAAGACAAGAAGTTTGATTGGGGCGAGAAGCAAGAGAATGCTTTTCAAATGCTGAAAGAGAAATTGAGCACCGCACCTATCCTATCCTTACTAGAAGGAGTAGAAAACTTTGTTGTCTACTGTGATGCTTCACATCAAGGATTAGGTTGCGTGTTGATGCAAAACGACAAGGTCATTGCATATGCGTCTCGTCAATTGAAGATTCACGAGAAGAACTATACGACGCATGACTTAGAGCTGGGAGCAGTCGTTTTTGCACTTAAGATTTGGAGACACTACCTATACGGTACGAAGTGTACGATCTTTACCGATCACAAAAGTCTCCAACATATATTTGATCAGAAAGAACTCAACATGAGACAGAGACGTTGGGTTGAATTGCTGAATGATTACGACTGTGAAATCAAGTACCATCCAGGCAAAGCTAATGTAGTAGCGGATGCCTTGAGTCGTAAAGAAAGATTGAAACCTCGAAGAGTTCGAGCCTTAGGACTGACAATCCACTTGGATCTGATTACCCAAATTCGTGATGCTCAACAAGCAGCCTTTACTCCAGAACGTATGAAAGACGAATCCCTCAAAGGGATGGAGAAGCAATTGGAGTCTAAGGAAAATGGAGTATTGTACTTCATGAATCGAATTTGGATTCCTTGTGTTGATGAGCTACGTAGCCTAGTATTGGACGAAGCTCATAAGTCCAATTACTCGATACATCCTGGTGCAGATAAGATGTACCACGATCTAAAAGGATTTTACTGGTGGCCTGGCATGAAAAGAGATATTGCCTCCTACGTTAGTAGATGTCTGACTTGTGCAAAAGTTAAGACTGAGTACCAAAAGCCGTCTGGACTTTTACAACAACCAGAGTTGCCCAAATGGAAATGGGAACACATCACGATGGATTTCATTACGAAGTTACCGAAAACATCATCTGGGATGGACTCCATATGGGTGATAGTCGACCGACTGACAAAATCATCTCACTTTCTAGCCATCAAAGAGACCGATAAGATGGAAAAGTTGGCTAGAATCTACATAAAAGAAGTTGTTTCTAGACATGGAGTTCCATTATCCATCATCTCTGATAGAGATGCACGTTTCACCTCTCGCTTCTGGCAAACACTGCAACAAGCTTTAGGCACTAGACTCGACATGAGTACCGCCTACCATCCACAAACCGATGGTCAAAGCGAGCGAACGATACAAACGCTTGAGGACTTGCTACGAGCCTGCGTGATTGATTTTGGAGGAAACTGGGATGTTCATCTCCCTTTAGCCGAATTCTCGTACAACAATAGTTATCATACGAGTATACAGATGGCACCTTTTGAGGCGTTGTACGGACGCAAGTGCCGATCCCCACTTTGTTGGGCAGAGATGGATGACAGACAGTTATCAGGTCCTGAGATAGTCCAAGAGACAACGGACAAGATATCTCAAGTGCTTAATCGCTTAAAAATGGCACGAGACCGACAAAAGAGCTATGCAGACAATAGACGTAAACCTTTGGAATTTCAAGTAAGTGACAGAGTCCTACTTAAGGTATCTCCTTGGAAAGGAGTTGTGCGATTTGGAAAACGCGGCAAACTAAACCCACGTTACATCGGACCTTTTGAGATCCTAGCAAGGATTGGTCCTGTAGCTTATAAGCTTAAACTTCCGCAAGAACTTAGTAATATTCACGACACGTTTCACGTGAGTAATCTTAAGAAGTGTCTATCTGACGAAGCGTTAATCATACCTCCTGACGAAATCTACGTTGACGCAAAACTCAACTTCGTGGAGGAACCGCTGGAAGTAATGGATACGAAAACGCAGAAACTCCGAAACAGTCGGATCAAACTTGTCAAAATTCGATGGAACTCGAAAAGAGGCCCAGAGTTCACCTGGGAACGTGAAGACGAGATACGAAAGAAGTATCCCCACCTATTTGAACCCGTGACCACGAATCACGACACAAATTAAATCTCGGGACGAGATTTCCCTAACGGGGGGAGAATGTGACAACTCTCCAAATTAGGTATTAATTAAATAATATGCATGTGCATTCTTACGCTAATTTCCTGATTAAGTTTTAACAAAACTATTTGATGTGATGTAAGCCTAGCAAGCCCAGTACTTTTAAACAAAAAGTAATACGTAATAAGTAAGTGTTAAAAGTTACGAACAAATATATCGGAACGAACCCGACAAAAATAAATAACAAAAGTTTCGTGATACAAACTTTATTAATAATTCAATTATTAATTACGAGTATTTATATATCTATAACTTATAGATAAAATGGTCTAAGTATACGTTTAACATAAAACGTATTATAAACGAACAGAAACAATTCTAAAACGCTCATAAAAGGTCGAATCATAAAAATACAAATTTTCCCATTCGTTTGGAAGAAGTTAGAACATTACCTCAAAATATGAAATCCTAAATTAACTGAAATTTGGCGCTCAAATACGTACGCGCAGTAAAATGTACAAAATTGTACATCTATTTAAAATAATGAAAACATCATTATTCCAATTATAAATAACGAACCAGTAGAACACCTACAAAATAAAAATGTAAAATGTTTATTTTTATATTGCTATAATTATACCCGTACTCGAAGTTGATGTACCAAAAATGGTCACCAACCTCCAATAATACAGAGACATCTCTGATCTTCAATCCCATACCCGTTTGATTTTTTTATACTCCCTCCATTCCTTCTCCTGATCATTCACAAACATCACCAATAATCCATCTATCATCTTCCTCTCTTAAAAACTTACAAGATCAGTAGCAACAAGTAGTAGCAGAAGTAGAACACCAAGGCCAGCAACATCATCATCATCGATCATCATTCTCACCATTTCTCACTTTGTAAGAAAACTTATTTCCTTTAACTTTCATACTTAAATTTCGTTATATAACTTGTTTAAACATCATAATCTATACATATAACATATATATTTGAAAGATTGATAATTGTTCTTGAAAATGGTTTATAAAACCCAAAACTTTAAAACTAAAATCGTTATACTAAAACTTGTTAAAATGAAGTAATGACTTGTAAAAATGACATGTAACACGTAAATAAACGTTTGGTATTGATGTATAATGGTTTGGAACCAAGTTGATCCGTGTATATATTGTATCAGACGCGAACAGGGGACTGAAACGAGCCACGAATACGGCGGATTCCTTTGAATCCGGCGTATTCCCAACCGAAAACCAAACGAATCCGGCGTATTCACGGGAATACGGCGGATTCCCGTTTCTAAACAAGTCGAATACGGCGTATTCCGTTGAATACGGCGTATTCCCGAACCTTCACACGAACTATCTGATGAACACAAATGAATCCGGCGTATTCGATTGAATACGGCGGATTCCCCCCGAACTGGATTGAATACGGCGTATTCATTTAAATACGGCGTATTCCCGAACCTAAAACGAAACCACATGAAAACCACGATGAATACGGCGGATTCACTCGAATACGGCGTATTCCGAATTTTGACTTGAATCCGGCGGATTCAAGGGAATCCGGCGGATTCCCAACACTGACCAACAATTTGACTTTTACTTTAAAAACATAAACGCTCCCGTTAACGATTTCATTTATACGATACATTCACGAGACATTGTAAACTATTAATAAAACATTAATGTGATATATCCGAGACACGGACTTTGGACTTATTTATTTCGTACGAACAAACGATATATGAATAAATACATATATGACATATATATGAATACGAACTTTGTAAATTATACGTTTTGGGAAAACGATTACAATTGGGACATTTAAACTTCTTAACATTTATTAAACAAATGTAATGATATTAAAAACAAATAATATTTATTTTATAAACAAAATAAATATATTATCAAGTTTTATATAACAAATAAAACTCGGCATGTTTTAAATACGAAACAACGTATTACAATATATATACATATATTCGAGGACACACGATATATATAGACACAAACGTATACGTTTTCTTAAACAAATGAAAACTTATATATTTTGATATACATAAACAATGTATTGATCAAACATATATACATACGACACTTAAGAATATATATTCACATATATATGTGCAAATGGATTACATATTTAACAAACGTACAACTTAATAATATACAACTAGTATATTTACATACGAATACATATATAAAACAAATATATGTACAAACAATGATATTTGAATAACGTTCAAATTATACGAACAACTATATACAAAGTATATGTACAAATAGAAACAAAACGACCTTCCGTTAAATTAGACAATTACATATTGATTCATATACTTAACCAAGTATACGATGAAAGAAATAATAACAATATTTCTACTCAATGTCACCAACAAATACAACGACTTACATGATAAAGAAATCAACCATTTCTTCAAACGAACAAACTGTTAACATAAGTGATTAAAACAAATCAAACGTACTTATGTGAATATATTTATTGTATAGGTTAACATACCTTGGGCAAATATCTGTTTGGCTGCTAGCTTTCATACCGAGCAAACCACCGTGAGTTCACAGCCCCTACTTTACAAATGTTTTCTGTTTTAAACATAGGGGTGTAAACATAGAAACTGCATGCAAACATATGCAGCAAATTATATAAATGCTTTAAATTGCTTTATACAACTGTTTGATATGAAATATTATTTCACAACTGTTTTGGGAATTAGACAACAGATCCTAGTACGGACCCAGACTTGAAATGTGTGCATGAAAGACCTTATGTCATGCAGACTATAACCATTAGCTAGGTGACTCTAGCCACTGAGTATACGAATAGTACTATTGCCGTGACGACCCTCCTGTGGATGGAGCGTATACTTAATTGTCCTTCAGGCAAACAACATAAGTTTTGGTTGTGGTTTGGTTATAGGGTTAGGTCGCGTTACTTTAACCTGCGAGGTTTAGCTCACCTTTCAGGGGATTATAAGTCTAAGCATTCCCACAATTATTATTTAGGATGAACATATCCTACAACTGTTTTATTTCAGTATACTTACTGATTATACTTATATTCTGGTAAACAACCAGACATGCATTTTGGGTAACAACCTACATAAAACTATATCTTAGGGTAACAACCCTACAATCTTATATTTTGCAAAAACCTGCAAACATTTATTTATTGAATAACATTTCAATAACTTGAACACAAATGGTTTAACATACCACATATTTATACAAAACCTGTGAATTCACTCAACATATTTGTTGACGACTTTCTTTCTATGTTTTACAGGAAATTAGCCATGTAAGTAAGGATCGCATGCATTCAGGATGACAACCCTGGACTACTTAGGATGCCATAACTTATGGGACAGCTTTTGAGGATTTCCTCTGTATTACTGCAGACATTACAGTTATACTCATGAAATCTTATTTTAACATATGTATTGTAAAACTTAAATGTTTTAAACTTTATTACTACTGTACGACTTACACAGTCGTACTACTTTTGTAATAACTATTTAACTGGCATCCTTTATATATTATGTTCTGTATGATCATATGCTCTGATACGATGAATGCACAATTGATACGTCATCACCCCGCTGTTAAACTGTTTAAACAAGATGCTTCCGCTAAATCTTAACTTGCTTCCGCTAAACATTAAATAAACACAATTACCGATTTTGGGGGTGTGACATTTGTACTCCACCAGCGGTGTTTCCAGCGCTATACTAAGTACTGGGCCGTTTTACAGCATGTTCACAGTTTCATACAAAAACACAGATAACTATCTACCGATACTAGGGTTGATCAAGTCCTAATACTAAA
This sequence comes from Helichrysum umbraculigerum, assembly GCA_949592205.1. Taxonomy (NCBI): domain Eukaryota; kingdom Viridiplantae; phylum Streptophyta; class Magnoliopsida; order Asterales; family Asteraceae; genus Helichrysum; species Helichrysum umbraculigerum. The sequence goes on along the minus strand of CATIUR010000001.1, from coordinate 304,269,314 downwards.
GTAATAGCCACGTGAAAGCTTGGAAAGGGTGAAATAGGTGGTTTAGATCTACAGCTTGAGAAATTTAACCCGATACATAACATAGCAATTTCCAATCACATATTTAATTAAAGATTAATTTAACATCATCCCTACTCCTAAATATCTATATTTCAACAATCACAATATTACACTACTCAATAAACATGACAATAAATAAAGCACACACCATAATACTATGCATGGATAATTCACACATAATAACAGTATGAGAGAATAGATATCACCGGATAATAGGGCAGCGTAACAAGAGAAAAGAACTTGCAATCCTTGAATAAAAGCTTGAACACCAATACTCCTTGATTACAAAGTTAATCTCTACTCTAATCTACTAGCTACCCACTAATTACTCTCTAACCCTCTAGAGAGAGAAGTTAGAGAGAGAAACTAACTAACTAAGAAAGAAAATTACAAGAAAGTGTGTGTGAAAGAGTGAATGAAGAATGTGATGAAGGTGTGTTTTGAATGAGGAGGTTGGTCTTGTATTTATAGGCAAATGGATCACCAAGCTAGCTTCACAACTCGACACCCGATTCTTCCGATTTGCACTGAAATACCACCCCTAGCTCAAAAATTCAGCACCAAAAGGGTAGTATTGTACACCAAAGGGGTAGTATCGGATAGCTTTGGGGTAGTATTCAGCACCAAAGGAGGGGTATACCATACCAAAAAGGGCATATCCGGCACCGTAGAGGGGGTATACCACCCCTACAAGGGGGTATATGGCCCTAAACAGGGGGTATACGGCCCCTAAAGGGGGGTATACGGCCCCTGTGGGGTGGTATACGGCCCCTGTGGGGTGGTGTACTTCCTGGTCGTGGTCTTGTGCACTGGATCGTAAGTCTCGGTCGCCTGGTCCTAGTTCGTTTGGCTCTAGCTTCTTCGTTCTTGATCCGTTTTCAACGTTCTTTATATCCACGCGTTCGTAATCTCCAGACCTACATTTTAAGATACTTATTAAGTCCCAGATCAGAGTTTTACGATAAAATTGCATGTCGAACGAATTATGCCTATTTAAGTGTGTTTTCCGTCTATTTACTGTTGTTTTCGAAATACTTATAAAGTTTTGACCTTTTTAACAAAATGTGGTAAATGTGAACTTTATTGGCATGTTTTTGTTAATTAAGTGCTAAATATGAGGTAAAAGATGTGCGTAAAACATGACTTTTTACGTCAAATCAATCGCGTAAGTCAGTGTAATTTGTGATCAGTGGGTTTTGGTCTTGGTTACGCGATCCCAGGTTCAAAATCTGGATCGCGTAAGCATGTGAAATTTCAGTTTTTGAGTTTTCAGACCAAAATTCTTCGAGTTATGTAATGATATCATTTCAGCAAGTTATGGTTGATGATTGGGACATGATAATAGTATAAAAAGAAAAAAGAAAAGAAAAGATGTTCAAGTTTTCAGAGCGTTTCTAATATAACTTATAACACGAATCTTTCTAACGAAATACCTCACATATAACTGACAAAAGATGGACTTAGTAGCTTTCTTCACATAAAATAGGCCTAATAGTTTACAACTTAAAATATTTGAGGCCTTATAATGTCATTTTTTTCACATAAAGTGAGTATTATATCTTTGAACATATACTTTTTGGGGGCCTTAGAAAGCTATGAAATGTTGAAGATCCTAACTGTTTTCCTATAGATAATACATGACATCAAAATTTTAGATCCTTACAAAATCGGAGGACTAAAACCCTAGCTTCACCGGCCTTACCCTTGAGCCACCCTGAAATCAACAACAATATTTAAGCCACCCCTGAAATCAACAACAATATTTAACTATATGTTGTATGTAAAACTATGTATATAAGCAAATAGCATGGTTGTGAATTAGGCGTACAATAATCGATTAATAGTCACACTTGCACACTATTATATACTGTCAAACATCCACAAAAATTAGTCATTAATTAACAAAGCTTGTTTATCTGAGTGAAGTTGTTTTCATCTCTTTTCATTTTTTCTCATCTAAGAGAGCAAAAACATCCTATCAACGTGCCTTCGTCATTGAACTTGTGAATTCTTCATTTGTGAGCTTTCAAATTACATGTATCTCTGTGAAAGTTCATTTACTTGAAAGAGTACGGATTGAAGGGGTTTAGAAGCTACAAAATGTCTTCAAATCACCCGTCAAGAAAAACACGTTCACTACCATATTTATTTAGGTTTTTCTTCTTTGTCATCACACGTTTCGATTCCTTTCAGTTGTGGACCATGGTTTTCCAGCTTGTTCAAATGGTTTCTAGGCTCTTTATAGGTTGTGAAGTACTCCATCCGTCCCATTTAAAATGTCCACATTACTATTTTGGGATGTCCCATTATAAGTGTCCACTTTGATATTTAACCAATAAAAAAAAGACTTTAATGAGTATATTTAATATTTGATTGTTGAAAAGTGTAGTAAGTGGAGAATCCTAAAACTACGTGCAAAGTCAAAGTAGACATTTTAAATGAGATGGAGTTGACAAAATAAGATGTTATATCTGGGTCTTTTGTGAACCTTTCACAGGTTAAAAATTTTCACGATGCTAATGTGTATTTTCACGATGATTTTTGGTTGGAAGTAAAATTTGTGTATGCCTGAAAAATCCATGATGTAACAACATTTGTCACATGTTTATACTAACCTTGCAAAAATGTGTCTTTTCAATGTACATGGATGGTGAAGAGGCTAAAACCGTTATAGACCAATTAGCTTCCCGTCTTTTATTCAACATAAATGTATTAACATGAATTTACATTTATTATTGAGTAATATTTATCACTATTATTTATTACAAAAAGAATCCAAAAAGTAAGATATAAAATGATAAAACTAATGTCGAAATAGATATATAAATTTAACATTTATTACTCTTAGTTATTGTTAATTAGTGATAAATTTAACAATACTTAAAATTCATATGAGACTCAAACAGAGCACGATTGATTTCTATTAATATATTATTTATGTTGTTAATGATTAAGCTCAAAATTCTATTATGATTATGATCATTAGTAATGTCAAGAGTCAAATACCGAATAATATTTATAAACAATATACAAATTTATATGCTTAAATTGTGAATGCAATTTCGTCTTTTTATCATCATTTATCATAGTAGTTAAATTCAATGAGTATTATACCAATGTTAAATTTATTGTATGTTTTTACCATCAATAATCATTTGTTGGATGTTGCTTTTACTATCATTTACTACAATTGTTTTTTTTTTTTTTTTGAAAGGTAGTATTGGGCTCAGTGGCATTGCCTCTTCATATACCCCTCACCAATTCCAGGGGAAACCCGAATATTTCGAGAATTGTTAAGTAAAGATTTTACTTTTTACCATCACTTATCACATTAGGTAGTTAGGGGAAAGTTCATTGAAGAACACTAAAAAAATGAAGAATGGGGGAACCATTCTCCACCCTTAGATCAACAAAATCAATGGTTTGAATAATTTTGCTTGTATTTATTTATTTGTGATTCATTCAATAATAAAAAACGCGGAGGGGTATTTTGGTAAATTTACATATCACCAACATCTTCCTCAATAAGCCTCGTGATGCTCATTTCCTTCATTTTTCAAAAGTTAAATACTCTCACAGATAACTCTCAGGAAGATTTTGCCCTAAATTCAATTTGAATCACAAATCATCATCGTTATTCAAAATTATACTAATAATTCGAACACATTACGTGTGTTCTCATCGTAAATCCGTTTTGCTGACCTTTCCTCTTCGATTTCCGTACCTTATTTGAATTCTTAGCCTGGTTTTTACTTAAATCACGTTATGGATCAATCTACGGTGCTCGAAGGTGTTGCTGTTACTTCTGTTCTTCTCGAATCACTTGCGACATCCAATATTGGTAAGAATTTCATTTTTTGCCCTAATTTTTGTTCGTTTTTAATTTTTTTATCATTACTGATTTACTGTAGTTTTTGTTATTATTTTGATATGTATTTATTTTTAGATTAACTTTTTAACTTTTAAGTTGTGATGTTAAAGGTTGTAGTTATTCTTTGTTGGTGATTGAAGTTCAATGGCAAATGACACTGATTATGAACTAAACTATGAGATATTTGATAATGCACGTAAGGTGTTTGATAAAATGTCACTCACTAAATCACATGTGATAATGCATATGTACGTGTAGAAAGATACTCTTAAATCATATGTGATAAAATGCCACTCACTAAATCACTTGTGATAACACTTAAATCACTGTCTATTTACATCTCAAATGTATTTTATAGGTCAAATACAGTAGAACTATTGGAAATTGTCTCCTCCATAGATTACTTGCTACTACTTTTTATTTGATCAAGTGAGACCCAAGAATAAGTGGTTTGTGAGGGTGCAAGGTCAATGCAATTGGTCTTCCTTTTCAGGTGTCATTTGCAATCAGAATATAGCAACAGTTGATTGTCAGGTCTTCAAACAAGTTGGTCAAGGTCTGAATATGTTGTTAGTCTTGAAACAGGAAACCATGGCGGTCAAGAAGTTAACGATAATGATGTTGACATGGTCACCAAAGAAGGAGATACTATTATTATTGGTAGTGCTAAGGATGAATCCAGTTCTCAGGTACAAAGAAAAATGATTACTACTGATTATGTTCATGAGAATAGTTCTTTTAATTGTCAGAAACGGGTCAAGATATTCTGGATAATCAGAATGACAGAATTCAAAAACTCGAGGATTCTGGATTTGGCCAAAAACCAACTGTATGGGCTACTCCGAGGGTATCATTTGCTGAGCTTTTGAGGAGAAGTAAATAGTAAGACGAGGTTAAAATGGAGTACATACCACCTTTGAAACTTCCAAATGGGCAAAAATGGGTAATGTTTACAGAAGATTACCAAGTGGTGAACAATAATTTGAGAAGAATGTGGCGGAATTTTGATCTAAAAGAAGTGACAAAAACTGCAGCAGGATTCTATTTATGCAAATTTAAAAGTTGTTGCTTTTGTATAAGTGTATCTAAACGCCAAGACGTTTATGCATATAACAGATCTTTAACATTGATTTATATACATGAATATAACATCATATTATCTTGGTTTCACTTGAAGAAAGAGGAGTATGAGAATGGAATACTTAGTAATTAATTATGTATGACTACTTGATGTGATTGTGGATGTAATTAATTATTAACTTCAAGTGCACTATTCTTTAATCACATGCGATAAAAATATAGTCATATGTGATGTTTTAAAGTGTGAATCATGATCATATTGAACGATCATCATAAGTGATTTCATAACAAACTAAAAAAACACGTGTTTTTCGGTTCGATTACTTTCGTGGATAAATTAACACCAATTAATGATGTTTATCATGGACATGTAGTTTAGGATCCCAAATGATTTCTAATATGCATTATTTTATGATTATAAAATCACATACTATTTATGATATGCATTATGTATGTGTATGAAAATCACATCACTTGTGATTTTATACGGAAAAAGTCACGTGTGATTTTATAGGGCAAAGTCTCATGTGGTAATTTTTGTAAGCTAAATCACATGTGATTTTTCATAACATCACATGTGATTTAAACATACATGATGATTTAATTGAAGATTGTTTTGTATCATATTATGTGATCACTTTTGTGGGATATACATAGGGAAAAATCACATCACTTGTGTTTTTTATACGGAAAAAGTCACGTGTGATTTTTATAGGGCATAGTCTCATGTAGTGATTTTTGTAAGATAAATCACATGTGATTTTTCATAACATCACATGTGATTTTTTTAATTACATCACACGTGATTTTGAATGTAAGATAAATCATATGTGATTTTTATATTATATCATTTAAATAATTGAGAACTAAATGTAAAATCACATGCGACGTTTCTATGTAATGATATGTTTATAAGAATTGTAGATAAGATCACATATTATTATTCATAAACCACATGAGTTTTTACCTAAAATCATAATCACATGTGATTTTACCTAAAATCACATATGATTATTCATAAACCACATGAACTTTTACCCAAAATCACATGTGATTAATCATAATCATATGTGATTTTTACCTAAAATCACATGTGATTTTACATATAACCACATAAGTTTTTACCCCTAAAATCACATGTGATTTTTTATATATAATCACATGAGTTTTACCTAAAATCACATGTGATTTTACATATAATTACATGAGTTTTACCTAAAATCACATGTGATTATTCATAATCATATGTGATTTTACCTAAATCACATGTGATTTTTACCTAAACTCACATGTGAAATTACATATGATTTTACTTATAATCACATATGTTTTACCTAAAATCACATGTGATTTTATAGCCCAAAATCACGTGTGATTTTATAGGGAAAAATCATATGTGCTTTTATAACTAAAAGAGGAATAAAAATTTCTAACTAACAATCACAAATTTTTAGAGGGAAATAATTGCATTTTTTATTCATTCATTTTTTTGTATTTACCAACAATTTTGTCTTTGAATCTATATATGAGTAGTATCACATAGAACTTTTAATAGGCAAAAATCATGTGTGACTTTTATAATTATAAATCACTTGTGATTTTTATAGCTCAAATTCGATCACGTGCGATTTTATAGGGCAAAATCACATGTGCTTTTATAACGAACAGATGAATAAAAAATTACAACTAAGAATCACACCATTTTGAAAAAGAAAATGCAATCTTCATTCAACATCTTTTATTCATTTGTTGTTTTCTATAATTATCAATTTTGACTTTCAATCTATAAGTAATATCACATGGAACTTTTAATCGGAAAAATCACAAAATCACAAATGACTTTGTTGGAAAATTCACTTGTGATTTGGTATACAAAATCACAAGTGGGTTATAGTAGAAATCGACCAGAGTCTTAAATTGATTTTCTTTTGCTTTTTTATCTTCTTCTGCCTTCTTCTTTACTTTTTTTTCTACCTTTTCTTTTGTTGCTTTCTCACAATTGCTCTTGTCATGATTCCTTGTCATATTCCCATTCGATCCTTAGCTTTTTTTCTTTTGTGTAGCTAGCTTAACATCAAATCCAGATTTCATACATACTTATTCCATCTTCAAGAGTATCAAATACTTTGTCAACCACTGGTTCTAGACTCTCTTCAACATCTGGCATCTATAATTGGGTTCCACAATTGGGTTCCACGAGGAGTTCCAATCTCAATTACAGTATCATATGTGATATCATTAGTTGATTTCGAACCTGTAACAAACAAATTTGCAAAGAATCACAAATGGTTTTATCAAAAGTCACATTTGATTGCATTAAGACAATTAGATGTGCCAATGCTTTACTGTCACATTTACAAGATAGATAGTCATATGTGATTTTAACTATGAATCTATTTTGTATAGTATGAACTTACTTTTTTCGCCTTCTTCAAACCAAACATCTGAATTGTAAGAGTTTTCTTCTCCTTCTATTTCTTCATACGACTCCATTTCAATCATTTTTATAATACAAGAGATGTTCTGCATCAAAGTATAGAATGTTCAGTAAACTTAGTCATATAAATGCTATTTCTCAGACTTGATCGTGACACCACTAAACATAAGACTTGCAGCATGCGTCAAACATAAAGTAGCATAGTAAATCAAATTTTAAATCAAGTATGAGTTTTTAAACAAAAATCACTTTGTCATCAAAATACTTACTAACTTAAAACTCGAGAGACAGTTCCCAAATTGACTATCTATAACTTTATCCATAGGTCCCCGAAAACTTTTGCATTGCTTCCACTGAACAGGCTCACTGTCTGCATATAACATAAACATCGTCTAAATATGTCTTATCAAAACAAATTACTATCTCCATACATCATAAAATAAATAACTGTATATATGATAACAAACTCCATACCTTGTGCTACCTCAAAAGAAGAACAATAAACACATTGATAACATGGTAAACCAGGATTATAAAATATAAACACGGGATTATAACTTAAAAAATCAGGATTATAACTTAAAAACAAACAATAAAATCAAGGATTACAACACTTCTATTAGACCTTATACATGCGATTGCATCACCCAAACAACTTTTACAACACTTCCATCCATCATTAACCTAAGGTTTCAACTTATTACAAATTAGCTTAAATCATAACATTTCAAGTTATTCCAAATTACTGTGTAGATGTTTAACACAACAAACTTTTAAAACTTAAATAAATTTATCATATGTGATTTTCCTGCGAAAATCATATGTGATTTACTTTTTTCAAATATAAACAATAGAACACATTATTTCAATCTAAATTGTATGATGCACATATGATACTTGAAAAAGCTCAATTGTCAATCAATCACATGTGATTTTCACGTGGAAATCAAATGAGAGAATTAACTGTGCATTTCATCAAACACGTGGTGTGCGACAAATACATATACAAATTTTCAGCAAAATAGATGCATTTCATCGTATTGATCATCAAAATCAAACAATACTCGATGAATGTTTATTGAAGAACATTAGATTTAACTTCATGATTCAATAACACTCGAATTTCTTTTTCAAAATCAATTGTAAAAGCAATTACATGATAAAAACATTGACAAACAAACAGAGAATATTTGGTATTGATGAATTGATAATGATGAATGTTTTAATGAAGAACATGTGATTCGCATCATGTTTAACAGCTTAATTCGAGTTTGAATTACCTGTTAATCACTCGTGAGTTGTTGCTTATCCTCCATGGTTCGATTCGTTCATGATCCGAAAAGATCATGATAAATGTTGTTTATCGTGATCATACAATTCAGATTATGTTTTTAGGAAAGAATCACGGTTGAATCACCTTTTAATTTATAAATTGATGTTAGATTTTTTAGAGAAACCCAAATTTTTATAATTTGGGGAAGAACATAACGTGAATGTGATTTTAGCTTATGGAATGTTTTTTATTTAATTATATCATAATGATTTATGTATTGAGTAAAATACCCCTCCTTACTAAATGAAATGATGAAATCTGATTGGTTCTTTCATTCCTCAAATATTTACTAGTCTTCAAAGAACCCACCTCTAGGTAGTTAATCATTATCATACCTAGGATTCAACTTTTAGTGTATTGTAGATTGTAGATGCATATAGTAGAATGAATTTAATACTACCTCCTTCCCATTTAAAATATCCACTTTGACTTTGTACGTAGTTTTAGGATTCCCCACTGACTACACTTTTCACCAATCAAATATTAAATCTACCTACTAAAGTCTTTTTTGATTGGTTAAATATCAAAGTGGACACTTATAATGGGACATCCCAAAATAATAATGTGGACATTTTAAATGGGACGGATGGAGTACATGTTTGGGGAAATATGGAATTTATGTAGTTTGTGAATGGGAAATATATAATTTGTTTTAAATAGAATAGGGATTTTTGAATGTGGTGGTAAGGAAAATGATTGGTGGACCTAAATTTGTAGGATTAAATGTGAATCTAAAGATGTGATTGGTTGGTTAGAAAAATTGATTTGATGAGATTAAGAGTGAGAAAAAAATTCAACCAATCAGAAAATTAAGCCTACTTTTAGATTTATGTAAGTAGACCAATATTGTTTGCAAATGATTTATTTCGAAAATAAAGATAGGTCATTTAGACTTATTAACTAACTAACCACACTCTTGCAAAGTTGATGTCGAGTAAAAACAGAGTTTTTGAGTTTTCATGAAAGAATAGCGTAAATTAAATGGAAAGGGATAACAATTTGGTAGATAGTTTCTCATTCCAGGTTATCGACTTATGGGTGTGGGTGTGGGTGTGGGTGTGGTTTGGTCAAGGGTAGCTTTGACTTTCGGGTCAATTAAACCATTATTTGTTGGACTAATATCTATCTGTTCATCCAATCCCACCAAACTTTTTAGCCTCTTTTATATCTTGATCGATAAATATAAATAAATAACTTCAACTATGTTTTAAAAATGACGAAATCAAAACTTAATTTTATCCTTTTCTTTTTATTCTGTTTGACAGGAACTATATTGAGAAGACCCGATTTGATGAGACAGTTTTGTTGTAGCATATTAACACCATTGCAATGGTAACATCAATATGTCCTTTTTATAGGCGCTACGTTAGAATAACAACACAACATTATGTTTACTACTAGCAATGGTAACGTCAGAACGCCCTTTTTTTGTCCCCTAGGTCTCACCAACTTAATTTAATTTTCAATTATTTATCAAAATCAAAAACATTTAATTAACTACTCTCTCCGTCCCAAAATTATTGTAATCCGACAAAAAATACGCAGTTTAATAAAAATATAATCATTACTGCTTACTCTTTCTTACTTTTTGCAGAATGACAATTTTACCTTTGACTAATTAATTACTGCTTTATGAAAAGTGTGTAATAATAACTTAAATTAAGGGTAATATGGTAATCACGACCAAACTTTACTATCTATTTTTGGATGTGGACAATTAATTTGGGACATCCGAAAATGGAAACATGGACTATAATATTGGGACGGAGGGAGTAAAATACAATACAATAATTAAATAAAATACACTTAATAAAATTAGAAGTACTTAATTGAAAAAACAATACTTAATAAAAACATTATAATCAATTATGCATTTAAGGTGCGAAAGTTTAGTGGAAACGTCCGAATGTGCTCGGTGAGATCGTCCCGTAGTTGGTTGTGCACATCTTTGCCATGTATTTGTTTTATTCTTTATTCATGCTCTTTTACACAAGTCCTAAAATTCCTTCGAGGCAGGTTAGTTACGTCAGCGATCATCTCTTCTTCGAGAGAAGTTATTTTGAATATGTTATCCTCTTGTATCATGTTATGCAATAGTGTACAATTGTCTTCGCATCTTGTTAATGCTCATAGCTCATCTCGCAATCTTTAAAATTGCAAACTAACCTACGTTGAAGTACACCAAAATTCCGTTTGACATCCTTTCGTGCACTTTCTTTATCTCTTGAACTTGCCTCGTTTATCGTTAGTAGGACACGTAAAGGTCTTGACGAGTGTGACCCAATCTAAATAAATACCGTCGGTGCGGTATCTATAGATAATAATTGTGAGATAAAATAAAAAATTTATAAAATTATAACTGTTTGAAATGGTGAAAATTTGTTTTGAAATTTTTTACTTTTATAATAGCGGTAGTTTTTTTGAAATTAAATAGCTGACGAATAAGCAAAAGGAAAAAGAAAATTCGAAGCGGGTCGCGCAAGACGTCCCCTTTTTTGTCCGTTTTCCCGCACACAATGCCCTGCACCACGAAGCCCATTGCAGACGTTTGGGTCATGCACGCTGTAACACCCTCAAATTTAACGAGTTGCGGAAGCATACATTGGGTGTTACTAATCAATATACAAAGCGCAAGATTAATAGTAAACGACCTCTAAATGAGACGTTTCGAAAAGGTTTCATAAATAATAATCGTTTGAAAACCGTAGGTTTTCGTATACAAAAATGTAGTTTCCTAGAGTCCGCGCGTATAGCGGGAGATTCTATTACATAATCATAATATACAAAAGATAATGCTAAGAATCTCCGTTAAATGCAAGGTAGAAATCATGCGACTCTAGCTAGTGTCCAAGGGTGGTCCTACTCCGTCTGTGTACCTGAGATACAAAGCTAAAAAGTGTCAACCAAAAAGGTTGGTGAATCTCACATGTTAGAGTTAAGTAAGTGTTATGAACCACAAGTATGTACCCGTATTGCTATCAAGCAAAGTAAGTAAATCAGTAAATCAATACAGTGCCATGAGCTCATAAGTTGAAGCTTAACCGTGTAGTGTGAATATATCACATACCCCCGTGAGTGCTATCCGCACACTCATATGTAACAAATACTAATATGTCTGTTTCTACGTGTAAATCAGTACGTGGTGGCGCTACCACCCCAGACAGGGATTGTCAGTCCCAAATGGATCCATCTACTAGTACTCGCGCTTAAGACCATAACTAACAACTTACGATTAGGAGGCTTTCAGTGGATAAAAGTAACTCATGCGTTTGTTTGTATACAGTAATGTTTTCAGTTCAGTACATTGTGTTCATACGTAAAACAGTTGCTAAGTATCTCACCCCAAAGTATAAAATAGTAAAAGTGGGGCTGTAAGACTCACCTGAGTCTTTGCAAGTGCGTTTATATCAATAAACGAGTAAGTAATATCAACAGTTGGTTCTCCGAACCCGTAGCCTTTAAATGCCTAAACATATAAAGTTAAGTAAGTAGATGTCTCGCAAGACCATCTAGGCTAGTTGTCTACACAACTCGTTATGTCCAAGTGTTTGTTTAGTAATCCGTTTGTAGTTTGAAAACAAGTATGGCCCGTTGGTGACGGTTTGTAATAATGATTCAAAGTGTTAACATTATATGTATCGTTGAATCAGATTTCGTTATTTGTAAGTGTTCGACACTTAGTGTGAAAAGTATTTACAACATCTAATGACGGGGGTCCGGGGGCAGCGCCCCTGGTAGCGGGGTCCAAGGGGCGGCAGCCCCTGGCGGGGTCCAAGGGGCAGAGCCCCTGGCTGGGGTCGAGCTGCCAGGTCAGCTTGGAAAATTTTTATTTCTACTATATTGCTTTGACGAAAAACGCATCTGGATCCGAATTTGGGTAAAATCAGGTGTTAAAATCTTGGTTCCGACACTTAGTAAAAATCTGAGTTTTCAAGGTTCTGTTTTGTGCGACGTTGGGTGCGACGTCGGGTGCGACGTCGCAGATCCTGACTGCGACGTTGAGCATGGCGTCGCTGTGTGCGACTTTCGCAATTTAATGCGACGTTGTGGGTGGCGTCGCTATACGCGACGTAGCAACTTAATGCGACGTTGTGACTGACGTCGCACAATGCGACGTTACGAGGGGTTGTGCGACGTTGAGGCTGACGTCGCATGAATCTGGGTCCAAATGCGACGTCGCGGTCTGTTGGCCGGAAAATGTGCCGAAAACGAGTTTTCCGGTTTCCGTTCGGTCCAAATCTTTTACCCAACCCATTTTTGGACATTTTAAGCATGTATAAACCATAAAAACGTAAAAACATTAAGAATCGAGAGATGTCGGGTTTTGTCGGAAACTTACAAAATGTCGGATGAGAAATCCGAAAAGATAGAAATGTAGATCGTTGCGAGGTGATGCTTTTCTTCCAAACGGAGGGTATGATTCGGCGATGTTTCGTGGTGTTATTTAGCGAATTCGGTGATGAAGGTGGTTTGGTGATTGGGAGTAAAAAGAAAGAGAGAGAGAGAGAGAATAGAAAGTGGAAATGGGGAAAAAGGAAGAAGGTGGGAGGTTTTAACCTCCCATTTTCAGTCTCCGTCCTCGCGCTCCGTGCGGTGTTCGTTTTCTCCGTCGTTTTTCGTTAAATTATTTCTTTATTTTACACGTTTAATTATATCTTTTGTTAAATAATTTATTTCGCTAAATCTTTAATAATTTGCAATATAGTATGGTTTGAGTAAATCTTTGTACTTTCGTTTTTAAATCGTGTAAGTTTAATCGAGTGATACAAGGTAACTATCCGTTATTATAAAATAGTATTTTGGTCATAGTTGCGTTATTTTAGTTTATAAACATTTGTTCACCAACGTCCGTGTTAATCGAATAGAATTTCATTCTATTTAAGTCGCGTACGATTTAAATCAAATTGCAAAGTTGTATATATTACCAACATATAGTCCGATACATAAATCAGCCTAACATAGAACTAATTACATGTATTAATAAAGGATTAGGCACTAATTTTAGTCCTAATTTGCCGGTTGTTACACACGCCGTCCAAAAAGGGCGTTACAAGTGGTCTAAACCGGTAAACTAAAATTTTGGGTTTATTTGTCCTTTAGTTTTATTAATCGTCATACCAAAGCAAAGTACAGGTTTGCTTTAGTTTGAATTGATACACGTCCCGTTCGATCTGATGAATATAGAGGAATTGTATGTTAAACACATTTTGCCCATCATAAGTCAAAACACATTTTCTCAATCATGCGACCCAACGCCTATATTTGCCCATGTAGTTCCGCTAAAAGTCTCGACATATCCATTTGGTTCCATTACATGATTAGGCGATTAGCCATTAGATATATCTATATTTCGTACTATTGATATCGGGGATTCAGATCTTTAGTCGACGGTTGGGTAGGGGTGTTATATATATATATATATATATATATATATATATATATATATATATATATATATATATATATATATATATATATAACTATAATCATCTTGAACATCGACTTTTTATAGACTCATCATTTGTGAAATCTATCAATCAACTGGTCATTAAATTCATCAACACTGCGGTTTACATAAACAAAATATAAAACAAAATTATTGCGTATAATATTGAACTTGTTCAAAAGTTGATACATAACGACCTTGTGTAGATTCCAAGGAACATATTAACTGAAATCAAACCAAATGATTTACATATTTATTTCATTAAAATTAAATAAACAATCACCATTCGTAATATTGGTCTACCATCTCTCCTAAGTAGCCACCAACCATGTTTATAAGGACATTTGAGCAACCCTTCCTTTATAAGGTTCATTTTTCATTTGTCACACCACAAAAACACATAATTAGCACTTGCAATCAACTAAAGAGAGATGTCGACTACATGGTTGCGAGTGGTGGTAACGATGGTGGTATTGTTGGCTTGCACTTTCCCATCTACAGTCGAGTGTCGCATTCGTAATTACAAGTTCAATGTGTGTATTGTTTATTTTAATTCAAAGTGATCATTAAGTAGCTTGTTCTGAAAATGCATATATTTGCAGGTGGTGATGACCAATGCAACAAAACTATGCGAAAGTAAACCTATAGTGACGGTTAATGGTCGTTTCCCCGGGCCGACAATAGTTGCTAGGGAGGACGACACTGTAACGATAAAAGTGGTCAACCATGTTAAATATAATGTTAGCATTCATTGGTAAGTATTCAAATTTCGAACTACTAATCACACTATATAACTGATATTTCACTTATACGTACACATTTTGAAAAACCACATTTATTTGCAACTATACAAACTTTATACCTAGCTATGTGTTGTATACATTAATAAGAGCGAGTAAATTGACAAGATTTAGTTTATGAAAATGCGATATCTATTGGAGTGTCACCTTAATTTCTTAATGTTGTTGGTACCGAAAACGAGACAACAAGTAGCTGATGATATTCCTAAGTTTATAATATTGAGTTCACATATATGTCATGTTAACTGACAGGCATGGAGTACGACAATTAAGAACTGGTTGGGCTGATGGTCCTGCATACATAACACAATGTCCTATTCAGCCAGGAGGGACCTATTTGTACAACTTCACACTAACGGGACAACGAGGTACACTTTGGTGGCATGCACACGTCTTATGGCTAAGGGCCACGGTCCATGGTACCATTGTCATCTTGCCTAAACTTGGCGTCCGGTACCCTTTCCCTAAACCCGACAAAGAGACTGTGGTTGTCCTAGGTAATGAATTGAAAGATACTCATATAAAAATAATTTATAAGTTCCACCAACTCAAAAGAAAGAATGAGTCAACATTTTGATATATGCAGGAGAATGGTGGAAATCAGATACAGAAGCCGTGATTAACCAAGCACAAAAAACAGGGCAAGCACCAAATGTTTCGGATGCTCACACTATCAACGGGGATCCTGGGCCTATCGCGAATTGCTTAGCAAATGGTTTGATATCTTTTCTTTTTTTTTTCTTTTTTTCCGTTCATTAAAAGGTTACTGTTTATAAGGTGATATAATGTGACTTTGGAGTTTGGAGTAACTAATGTTTTGAAATGTAATAAATTAGGAGGATACAAATTAAATGTTGATCAAGGGAAGACATATATGCTAAGAATAGTCAACGCTGCACTCAATGAAGAGCTTTTCTTCAAGATTGCAAATCATAAGCTTACAGTCGTTGAGGTTGATGCGGTGTATGTCAAACCATTCACTACCGACACTGTTCTAATAGCACCGGGCCAGACCACAAACGTTCTTTTGACCGCTGGTCAAAAAGCCAGTAAGTACCTAGTGGCAGTTTCCCCATTTATGGATGTACCGGTTGCTGTTGACAATTTGACTGCTACTGCCTCTCTTCGTTACTCTGGTATTCTCACTTCCACTGCCATGAAACTCGTTGCTCCACCACCTCAAAACGCAACATTTATAGCCAACACTTTCATGAACTCTTTAAAAAGCTTGAATTCTGCAGCATTCCCAGCCAAAGTCCCGTTGAAAGTTGACCATTCGTTGTTTTTCACCATTGGATTGGGAGTCAATCCTTGCTCAACATGTGTTAATGGTAGTCGAGTTGTGGCTGACATTAATAATATCACATTTGTTATGCCAACAACCGCTCTGTTACAAGCACATTACTTTAATATAAAAGGTGTTTTTACAGACGATTTTCCTAGTAAACCGTTGATGCCTTATAACTATACATCAAGCACACAACCAAAGAATCCTGGTACAACCACAGGTACAAAGCTATATCGACTTGCTTATAATTCAACAGTGCAACTTGTGTTGCAAGACACTGGGATGATCACCCCTGAAAGTCATCCGATTCATTTACACGGGTTCAACTTTTTCGTTGTGGGAAGGGGTATAGGGAACTTTGATCCAAATAAAGATCCAGAAAACTTTAATCTTGTTAACCCTGTTGAAAGAAATACAGTTGGGGTTCCAACTGGTGGTTGGAGTGCTATTAGGTTCAAAGCAGATAATCCAGGTACCAAATCTTATATTTTAATGTAGTTTTTCACTCTCATTTACCATGCATCTTATAAACACATACCACTTCCTCCGTCCTAAAATAAATGTCAAATTTCTATTATTTGTTGCTAGAAAACTACCATCGTCAAATTTACAAAGTAAATCACCAGTTCTCCTACTTTACCCTTACATTTACACAAAAAAGTGTGTAAGAGTATTAAAAGTTGCTATAATTACAAAATTTTAAAAATTACCTGCCAATTATATAGTGAACACTTATTCTGAGACGAGTAGATCCAAGTATCGTATTTACATGTTTCTATAAGTCTAGATGATCCTAGAGTATTATTTTCTTCATTTTATCAGGTGTTTGGTTTATGCATTGCCATCTTGAAGTGCATACAACATGGGGACTAAAAATGGCATTTGTTGTGGACAATGGAGAAGGGCCAAATGAATCTGTAATACCACCTCCAAGTGATCTCCCCAAATGTTGATGACAAGTAATCAGTCAATATAGTTTTTTTTGGGCATCTCATTCTAAATGGGTTATACTTAGAGTTGAATAAACCAAGCCCATTTATCCTTGGTTTTGGATTTGAATCTTGACCTCAATTTGCTTTGAAAGCATATGGGTTGATTTGTGTGATTGTAATTATTTATAGATTATAGATACATGAAAGTAAAGCTCAATCATATCAAGAGGGTATAATCCAATTAAGAAATATCAATAAATAAAGATTTTTAATTTCTTTGTAATCTCTTTTTTGTATTTCGTTCAAAAAGTGTAATATTCTTCTAACTTTGAATCATCATAAATTAACACATCATTTTATCTAAGGTTGCGTTTTGTTCATGTAATTTGACGAAATACAATGAAATTTAAATCTTAATAAGATTCTATAAAATGTTTAGTTCACATATGAATTGGTAATGGAATTTCAACTTCATAGTCAATTAACTTGAAATAAAATTAACATCGATTCAATCCATTCAATGCACACCTCATCTGCCCTTGACTTATATCTAAAAAGCATCGTTACCCAAGATAAAATATATTATCTTGATTACAAATGTAGTTGGTAATAACAGAGATTTCTACGCAAGATCGATCGATCGATAATGATATCTTATTTACCTTGTGGGTTATATTAATTATAAAGTATACTTTGAATGATGATTTACAACGCTATGTGCACTAAATTTTAAGTGACTTCGTTTTCACCGTTTTATATGACTTCGTTGTTGAAAAGTATATAAATACTACCTCCGTCCCACCCAAAGTGTCTCGTTTTGACTTTTTGAAGTCTTTCTTTTTAAACTTTAATCTTAAATATCTTTGTTTGTGTTATATAATACTTGATGCAAAATATATGAATGAGTTGGGTTTTAAATGTATTTTCATTGCTAAAATTTTCATCATGTATTATATAACACAAACAAAAATTTTTAAGGTCTTGAAAAAGAAAAACTTTGAAATATCAAAACAGGACATTTTGGATGGGATTGATTGAATAGTAAACATGTATCACATTATAATTTGAATGCATTTATGAATATTTGAAGGTTGATTTGCATAATCATATGATGGAGTATCAAGTAGGCATACTAATTTAATCTAAACTAAACTTCTTACTTCTGTTTGTTATCCACATTTAATATCGGCCAAGTAAACGAGTGAAGCATAATTTCCGTCTCCATTCACTTTTTCTTTCGGCTTTTAGTTGTTATAAGCTAGGTACGAAATCTCCATAGAGCCCATAACAACTTTGAAACAAATTAAAGGATGTGTTCTACCAGATAAATGGAATAAAAGTTTGAAAGTAAATCCATACAAATTCATCAAAGAAAACAAAATCGTTGAAAGTAACAAAAACGAATAAAACGATCCAAATCTATGGAAAACATTCCGCGATTACTAAACAAGTTCCAAAATATGAAAACAAATCAAAGAAAAAACAAATATGATGACATAAACAACATCGATCAAGGCTTGTCTCGTGATCGTTCATTTTCATCATTGAAATATCTCTTCCAAAACCAATGCTTCTTCCATACCTTATCATTCATTTCATCAATCGGAACACCTTTAGTCTCAGGAATAAATGCAATGGCATAGATAAGCATGATGAGAATCCAAGCGCAAAAGAAAAAGAAGATCCCAGCACGCATATGACATAACATTGTAAGAAAAGCTTGAGCGATTATGAACGTGAATATCATGTTCATACTAACTGCAACAAAGAACCCCGCGGTTCTTGTTTCTAGTGGGAATATCTCACTTGGAATCAACCACCCTAATGGTCCCCACGACCAAGCAAACCCAGATACGAAAAAGCATATGAGAAAAAGAACCACAAATGAGTACTTCTTCGGTATAACATTCGTAGCATGTAAATACTTCGCAATTATTCCTCCCGTTATAGTCTGCATACAGATCCAAACAATTACATAGAGATATTAATTAACTTTAATTTTTGTGATAAGATTTCACAGTTGATCATGAATATACTACCTACAAGAAAACAGTTAAATTTTAAACACTTATTTGCATTGTGATGTGGTGGTAGTGTTTAATTAGACGCCAAGGGATTTAACGCATTGTAGATGCTCTCAAGGTAGACCGTGGTGAGTCCCCAACATTATCTTATAGGTTAACATGAAAACACTGATTTAGACAAGTGTGTAGGATGTATACTATATTTCAATGTGCAGGTGAATTTTATCTATGATGCAAGTAATTTTACCTGGGCGACAAGCATTTGGACGGCAGCTTCAATAAGCAAAACCCTTCTTCCAGCTTTGTCAACAAAAAATACCGCGACCAATGTAGCCAACACATTAATGCACCCAGTGACAACAGCCGATAGTAAAGACGCATCACTATGAAATCCCATCGTCTGAAACAAAACTGGTGCGTAAAACATGATCACATTGATACCTGTAAACTGTTGGAATATTTGAAGAATTGCAGATGTTATTAACTGAGGCCGGCTTGATCGTTTCATCAAGTTCTTAAAAGGGTGTTTGATCTGTTTAGCTAACTCAGTGGTAGCTACTATTTCATCATATTCTTTCTGCACATCTTGTACCCCTCTGATTTTTCGGAGTGTGGCTAACCCACGTTCTGGATGACCACGCTCAACTAAGCTTGCGGGAGTCTCGACAATCATCAATGAACCGATGGCTAGAAAAAGAGCTGGTACGGCTGCACCACCTAATGATATTCTCCATCCATAAGGGTGGCTTGAGGTAAAGTAATTTACTATGTTTGCAAATAGAATTCCTGCAGTTACAAATAACTGAAAGCAGACGTTTAATCCCCCTCGGAACTTGGGTGGAGCAATCTCTGATATGAATAGCGGCACTGCCTGCACACATGTACAAAAATATATTACCTAGTCATAGAAATTGTTCTTGACTATATACAGGCTGTCACAAATTGCAACCACCAAACTAAATACCAACAGATAAATAGAAGCGTGAACATCTTTTAAACACTCAGTTATATGTTTTTGACTTGTCATGGTCTTACTTACTTCATTTGTAATGAGGAGGTATGCAAATTAAACTATCTCATGCATGTAACATGAAGGAAATAAAAACTAACAGTTTGCAAGTGTTTACTTTTTTTTTTTTTTTTTTAGCAACGTATTCATTAGCATACTACCAAGACACTACTAGAAAGAAACGATATATATATATGGGATTAGTCTCTGGAAATGCACCCAACTTGGCCTCGAAGTCTATTGTATGCATCCTACTTACCGGTTGGCTTTTTAATTGTATGAACTTTCCAAAACGGGGGTATTGATGTATTTTGCTGACGTGTCGCTCGGTGGTGATGCCACTTGGCTTGCGGATGGCTTGACACGTCAGTGACACGTCAGCAAAATACATCAATGCCCCCGTTTTGGAAAGTTCATACAATTAAAAAGCCAACCGGTAAGTAGGATGCATACAATAGACTTCGAAGCCAAGTTGGGTGCATTCCCAGAGACTAACCCCTATATATATATATATATATATATATATATATATATATATATAACATGGACAATTAGTTACATTTTGGGTTATAGATCCAATCTACCAAAGTAAGAGAGAACTTTCTTTCGCCTACTCAAGAGCGAGGCGTGAAAAAATGAAGTTTGACATCGATAGTCACTTAAAACAATTTGTAAGTATTCAAGTAAAGTTGGATTCTTGAAGTAGATTTTTGATAGATATAGCATTAATCACATTACATACATAGAAACCAAATCAAGTTTAAGGTTGATTATAACTTGCTTCATGTCAGAACATTATATCCTACATACTAATAGCACTTTGTGGAATACTCGAGCAATTAAGTTTAATAAATTACCCTAATCAAATCAGTAATGCTATGTACGTGTATATATAAAAATCATCTGATTTAATTATTTAAACATGTTCCCACTAATAACATACCTGATTACCATATCCGACTCCAGCACCTAGAAAAATCCTTCCGAAGATGAGCATCATGAGGTTCATGGCGGCAGCGTTAAGAGCTACACCAACCAAAAAGAACAAAGCGGCTAGTCGTATTGTGATTCTCCTTCCGTACTTTTTGCAACATTTGGATGCAAAAAGACTAGAAACAACAGCGGCAAGGTAGAGCGAAGATGTGAAGAGCTGAAGAAACTGATCGTCGAATTTACAGTAATTATCTTCTCTTGCATGGTGCTTTTTTACGTAAACCGTAGGAAAAAACTTTTTTAAAAACACATCCATTGATGTCACTCCTCCTACATAACATTCATTATCACACACATTAGATGATATATGATATTAACAACAATAGCAACAAAAACAAAATCAAATGACCGAAAATTACATTTCGGGCAATCAATGATCATCTATTAGACAATAATCAAATAATTTACGATTTTTAATCTAATGATTTAATGTTGAATGTCAAATTATAGAAATAAAATTTGAATTATCGTGGATCTAGGTTTAGGGTTTTTTTTTTAATAAAAATAAAAATGAACGTACGTAATTAAAAGAAAGAATGGACAACCTGAAATGCCAATATCATAGCCAAACATGAGGCCACCGAAGGCGGCAATTATAGAACAAACAACTACTTGGCCGGTGAGTTTGGCCGGCACATCTTGACCGGCACCGCCGTTGACGGCCATTACCTGAGCAGGCATGGTGGTGGTGGTGGAAATGTGTGTGAAATTAATTAACAAATTAAGGGTATGAAGGTGTGTGTTTAATTGTTTAATGATTTACAAATGGCCTTATTTATAGATCTTGGTTGAAACATTCTTCTAGTGATTTTATCCGAACTTGTCAATCTTATATCCCTTCATTTTCTGAGTGTCTGTTGCATTTTTGTTTATATATATAATAATCCAATCCAAATATAATATCTAGTAACTAATCACATGTGTTTAATAGGATTTATCCATATCCACTAATTACTCAAAAACTCAGGTAGCTTCCTGATTTAACTCCATTAACGATATTTCCGTTATTATATATCCATTAACGTACACATATCTTTTGTTTCTTTTTAATCTATCTATTTAAGTAATGGCAGAAGTAGTCTCCATATCCAATATAATTTCATTTGACGTTGTTGTTTTGCAATCAACAATTTGGATAGGCCAATGATATTTCCATCCAAGAAAATGATATTTCCACCAAAATAGTGCAGTAGACAGTTGTACTGTATGCATAAATAATTATACATAATGGTGGATTTATCATTTTTAAAGGTGGAAATATCAATGCCCATTTGGATAATATGGCATAAGTTATAGATCAAAATGAGCTCATTTTCACTCTCAAAAAGTAAAGTTTTAAGTGACGATATCAAACTCTCTAATTCTTTCATAGGGGAAAAAAGTTCTTTTTAATTCAATTGATTGGAATTCTAATTCAAATTGTACTTGATTGTATGTCTTGTTAGTATTTTAATGAAATAACGTCGCTCAAAAAAATAAATAAATATCCAATATCATTAATTATGTGCATGCGTGTTTAAACCCTATCATCTTTTATTTCATTGCTTTTCAAATTATAATGGGTTTTGCTAACGTGTGCCACGTAATACACGTTAAGGTCAGGGGCGAATCTACATCAAGTTAAGGGGGGTACATGGACTACCCTTAGATTTGAAATTAAGTTATAGCGTATATAGGATTTTTGAAATGGACCCCCCTTTATGATTATCCTTGGACCCATGTTAGCTTGGGATTTGATAGAGATTTGCTAAATTTTGATACTTATTTAGTACTGAAATTATTTTAGTGGTGAAACTTTTGAGTTGTATGATATGAATTTCAAGTTGTAGGTGGGTTTCTTGAGAGATTCGATGAGGAAGATGGCATTTTGTCATTTTATTCATTTAAGGCCCATCCACTAACATGTTATACTTCGTTTTAGCCCCTCAATTTAAATAGTTTGTCATTTATATCTCAATCTTAAGTACTACATACGTTAATACAGTAAATTTTATTCCTGGAAATTAGTACGTGATTTTTTATTTTTACCTTATCCTTAACTCTTAATAAATTTTATTTAAATTTTTAAATGAATGGAAAATTTTGTGAATTGCTTATGAAAAGATTGTTATGTAAGCAAAACCAAATCAATAAACATAAAACGAATGTATTGGGGTGTTTGTCCAGAATATTGGTAGGATTTAGATTAATTTACATGATCAATCTAATAAAGTTAATACATATCTATATTACTTGTTTTTCTAAGAAATTTTAACATCTAAGTGAATGCTTAAACATTTGTAAGTGGATAAGCTAATAAGATAGTAACCTTCATCGATCGGACCCGACCCGACCCATTACCTAAGATATCTCATTTAATCATTTCATTGTCTCACAAGACTTGGACTCCCCTTACATGTGATCCTAGATTCACCAGTGGTTAAGATGCATTTAATGAACTCGTAATTTCCTTAAATAATAGAATTTGTAATTAATATATGCATATAAAAGGTAAATATTATATTGAATTAATGAGTATTAAATGGAAATGTTAATAATTAAGGAAATTACATAAATGCACCTTAACGTGTGCCACATGGCACACGTTAGCAAAACACGTAACACAAGTTATAGTAGTTTCCTAATAAAACCAAAATGTATGAAAAATGTTATCCAATATCATTAATTATGTGCATGCGTGTTTAAACCCTATCATCATGATTTTACTTACATCTTTATTTCATTCGTTTTTCAAATTATAATAACACCAGTTATCGTAGTGTCCTGAGACCATTCACAGTCGTAACACCAGAACGCTCCTTTTTCAGGCGTCACGTCAACATAACACTACAACACCATATTCAGCACTAGCAATGGTAACACCAAAACGCCCATTTTTTTGCCCCTTGGGACCCACTAACTAAATATAATTTTATTTATTTAACAAAGCAAATACATTTTAATTAATTAAATAAAATACAATAAATACTTAAATAAAATAGACTTAATAATATAAAAAGTACTTAATTTAAAATCGTTACAATCCTAAAAATAAAAAGTACTTAATTAAAAACGTTACAATCCTAAAAATATAAATATATTAAATTAAAGTTTGCGATTTAGTCCTAAAAATAAAAAAAATACAATTAACAAATAATTAAACTAGTCGTCATCCTCGTCTTCATTTTCAGCTTCCTCGTCGTCTTCTTCTTCGGCTTCGTAGAACTCCTGAAACTCTTTCCGAATCATTTTCTTCATTCTCCTATATTGTGACACCCGCCAAATTAGGACGTCATTACTGTGCCTAATTGTACTATTATTACGTGTATTTATTATGAAATAGGGCTAAGTACAGTAACTACTTTATATATATATATATATATATACGCGTATACGATTTGTTCAAAACGTACAAATTCGTGTCAGATAAATATCTGACAACACAAATACGGACGTTGGTGAAACAATTATTAAATAATACAAAATTTTTTAATAACATTATCATTTACTTTATATTATGATCATATTATAACGAACGTATACGTTTTGCTTAGAACGTGAAAGAACGCAACGAAAACGCGCGAAACGCGCCCGACAGATGAAATATGTTCAAGTTATATTTTTATAACTCAAAACTAAGTATTTTGATAAAATATTTCAAGTAAAAATATTGCGATTACACGCGTACAAAAATAACGTTTAAAAACGTTACACGATTCTAATAAGCACACGATTCGCAACCCAACGACCAAACGAAACCCGACCAATATTTTCACAACTTAAAACATGTTACTTGAGTAAAACTCTCATTTAAAATATAATGTTTTATAACAATATCGAAACTTATTATATTAAATGTATAACGTATAAACGAACGACGAAACGATTGGGTAAACGAACACCGCACATTATTAAAATTAGGGAACAAATTGGTGAAGCCACGTGCGGTGGACCCCTTCTTTTGACCGACCTTCATACCCAAATATGGGCTTTCATGTTTTGTTTCCTGCATTCACCAAACCACACCCACTTTTCTTTTTCTTCTTTTCTCTCTCGGGCCAAAAACCTCATACCCAAAAACCAAGCACCGCAAATCCACCATCATTTTCTTCAAGAAATCACAGGAAAGGAAGCAAGAAGATGATCATGGGAACGAGCACATCATTCTTGTCACCCCCGTTTCTTCACGCGAGTTGTAAGCATTTCACCACCACCCAAAATACTTGTAATATGTATATTATCATGTTTTAGTAACCACTCAACAAGATTGTGTCCAAAAACCGAATTAAAAATCAATTTTCTAGACAGATTTACACGAACAGAACACTGGATAAACTCTGTATCCGATGAACAAAGTCGATACGCGATCGATTATTGACCGGTAATCGCATACTTTTGATAAAATTTGGTGAGGTATCGACTTATATAGATAACACGCGATCGCGTGATATTGTGTTAATGATCACGTGCTTTGTTCGTCATGATCGCGTATTGTTATAAAAATTTGGCTAGAAGTCGTTTGTTGATCGTAACACGCGATCGCGTGTTTTACCCTCCTGGATCGCATATTAAAAAATCCACGCGATCGCGTATTAAAACTCCACGCAATCGCGTATTAAACTTCACACGATCGCGTATTATGCCAAAACTTGTACCTGCGACACTGATAATGAGTGTCGCACCAAACCAAGTGTCGCCATGTGCGACACTGACCTCGAAGTGTCGTCAATAATAGGAAACCCTATAATTACTTTTTGAACTTCCTATGCATTTCTATTAAAGTAATATAAGAAGAAATTAAAATTTTCCAAGCTGACCTGGCAGCTCGACCCCAGCCAGGGTCTCTGCCCCTTGGACCCCGCCAGGGGTTGCTACCCCTTGAACCCCACTATCAGGGGTGCTGCCCCCGAACCCCCGTCATTCAAGGAATTAATACTTGAACGTGCAAAAACATATACTTTATAGAAATACAATGAGACAAACATAATAATCATGTCTTCGGGAATTATTATTACATAACGGCACCAACGGGCCATGCCTGTTTTTCAAACTACAAACAAAACACTAAACAAACACTTGGATATTAACTAGTTGAGTGGACAACTAGCATGGATAATCTTTAAGATATCCATTTGTTTACTTACTTACTTAACCTTACGCGTTTAGGACGCTAGAGGTTTGATATCGCGTAAAAAGTCACGTTTTTACTACCGATATCTCTCTCATTCTGGAACAATATTTGGCATTTGTACTCTAACAATGCACAAATAAGTGATAATATGCCAAGAGGACCAAAATGAAGTTGCACAAGAAAAATCGAGCAAAACGGGCGTAAAACAAAGATTCCACGTACGATTGAAGATTCACGACATCAAAACGAGATTTAGGGACGAAGTACCCACCACTGAGGTTTCTCTTATCCAAGATGTTCGTTTTCAAAATACGAATCCAACAGAAGAAGAATCGGCAAAAACGGGTGAAGAATGAAGATTCTACGTACGCAGGAAGATTTAAACGATTCGCACGACACATCTAAAGTTCAGAGACATATTTTTTAGATTTATTTTAATCAAAGTCTTCGTTTTTGAAAAACGAATCCAACAAAAAAAGAATCGACGAAAACGGACGCATAACGAAGAAAACACGCACGAATCAAGCAACGAAGCAAAAGACGGCGAACCGGGGCAGTGGCCTGGCCACCACCGCCGGCCACCACAGCACAGCCGCCGGCATGCTGGCTGGCACCACCGGTTTGCTGCCCACTGTCCCCCGTCCGCTTTTTGGTCCTTGCCCGTACTCGCTTGGTACATGTGCTAGACCTTTACGCAACTTTAGGGTACATGTGCTATACCTTTACGCGGCTTTAGGGTACATGTGCTATGACTTTCCCACCTTTTGCTAACATGTGCCACAAGTTGCTAATGTGAGCCGGATTTTACCTATAAATAGGAGGCTTATGATTCATTTGAAAACACCAACACCTACACACTTTTACACCTTAGAAAACACATATCTCTACATTTTCATTTCTTTGTAATATTAGTGTAATCCCTCCTTAGTTAATTGGGCTTGCTAATTAACCAAGCAAGGAAGATTTGTACGAAGGTGCTCCGGGACGCGTTTTAGCTACGAGTTATTTGTACACCTTTCCAGGTTTTAATCTATCTTCCATATTTAGATATGTTTGCTTTTTATTTAATAAATTTAAATATGCATTCTAGAATTGCCATGATTAACTAGATAACTCAATCGTCTGCTATGATGGTCGTTTAGGAAGTGTTGAATATGTGATTATATTGTATGTTATGAGACTGCGGATGGCTTATATTACAAATAGATATAGGAATCAAATCTTTATCGTTTATCTGCCCAACTCATGTTGTGACTAAAACCTTATCCAAAAATGAACGTAGCTAACTCATAGGGTATAGGTCACTTAGTTATGCTATATTAGATTGAATCATTGAGCTGGGCATGGCCGGTGTTCTCTAGACCAAAATAGGATCCAAGAGACACGGAACATGGGAATAGAGGTAGATTAAGATTAAATTCATATAGACGATATTCTTGGGACAGCTTTCGGAATATCCTCGACTTAAATAATACTTTTGCATGTTTATATTGAACTATTGCTTTGATCATCTTATTGCATGTTCTTGTTTGATTGTTGCCTTAGGATTATCATAATAGTAAAATACAAAAGACATTAATTATCGTGAAATAATATGACGGCCCCTATTTGACTGTTCTTTGATATAGTACTGGAAACGCTTATGGCGGAGTACAAATGTATGGAAGTCAAGAACGATCGAAGGTAGTTATATTATGAATCGAATAACAAACGTATTACTTAAGTTTCCATTTGTAGTACAATTCATCCCTGTTTTCTTGCATACCTGAGTAATGTTGATAATTCGTACGAATAAGTGATGACATATTATCCGGCCGCTTAGATCAGTTAGTCCAACCTATTCCGGCTAGGGTAAAACCCGTTTATAAGATTGTTTATTCAACAAACTATGCCATGATTCGGACATATCTGACGACCGAGATTGGGGAATAGGATTTGAGATTAACTGTCGGATAATATGGGTATACATTTGAGAGAACTTTCGGTGTATGCTTTAATATATTCTACCACCTACGTGACATTCTATTTGCCTGATTGTGGACACCTTCGTGTTAGCCCGATAGGAGGATTGTAGTAATAGCTCACATTAACTTACGAACTTATCCTCATTAGAACTCTCCATATTTAACAACTCTTGAACCACTTCATAGTAGACAATCGCTTTAATCGCTGAACGCCCGAAGTAACCTCCACTTTTTAGTTTAATCTAGTTTATTTTAGTTTAGAAAACCCAAAACCAAAACCAACTCTCTTACCCCCAGCTAAATACATAAAAGTTTCTAAACACCCTAGTTTCAATTTTTCGCGCTTTGAAGAACGATCCCAGGTCATACTTGTCCTTTGCTAGCTCCTTGATTAGCATAATAGTAACCCTAGGCCCCAGCCTTATAAATTTAAAACCCACTGCTGTGCCACGTCACCATTAGAAAATCCAACAACCGGTGTGTGGTGCAACAAGTTTTTGGCGTCGCTACCGGGGAGCGTCGGCAACCGATTATAGGATTTAGTGTTTAGCGATCCTTTTGAGAGATCAACATCGATCAAAAGTTACCTTTTTGCCTTTAGGATTAGCTTAGTTTTAGTTTAACCACTTTTAAACCAATCATGTCAACACCTTATTTTGATTTGACCAACCCCACACCAAATGGATCTTTAACTCAACTTTTGGCTGCTTCCTCACCTACAAACCACTTACCTTCCTCAAAACAATCTTTATCAGATTTTATGTTCGAACAAAATGTTTAAAACAAAAGAGTAACTGGATTTCAAGATAACATTGACGCCATGATAAAAATTTCAGAAAAATTAATCACTAACATGGAATCTGTTTTGAAAAACTTAAGTTTTATTGAGGAAAGTCCGTCGGTGATCACCACTCATCCACCCAGTGATGATGTGTTAATCGTAACTAGAGGAGGAAAAGTAACCAAAGTTAATCTACCACCATCAGATAATACCCCCGAAAACACTTCTTTGCCCACACCTACACTTAGTGAAGACGTGTCAATTGACATCCCTGTCACAACACCTGACCCATCACTGATGTGTAAAAACCGAGTTATAAAATAAGTAAGGAAAATATCAAAGTTTGACTATTACACAACTAGGCAAGTGTACCTAATCGAATAGTAGTATAGCAAAGATAAGTATCCAGGTATCGTCCACAAGACAGTTTATGTGTATTTTGAAGTTATTTTCGATTAATAGTTAACTAAATAGAAAGCAAGAAAAAGTGGAGTTTTTGCCTCTTAACGACAGACAGTCGAATGGTTGTATTTTAAAAGTTAAAACGTAATTTAACTAAAGCAAATAAAAGATAGTTTAATCTCAGATTAGAGAAGTAATGTTCATTTAGACCTCTTACACCTAGATATTGGATGTTTAGATTAAGCACATGATTAGAATGATTATACGCAATTAATAAGACAATTACTTTGTTATCACAAAACTAACTGAAATGATAACACCTTTTAATACAAGTATCCTTGATATCAATTAATGCTAATCAACTCTTATTAATTCAAGTAGTATTATGATTCAACCGAATAACCTTGTGTTGACAAGAGCTAATAACTATATAAGATATCTCTAAATATAGTTCATCAATATTTCATGTAAGTAATTAATCAATTCAAAACCTTTTTCTAGTTATAGTCCAAGACACAATAATCAAATGATTGATCAAAGATGAACAAACTATTGAACAATACAAGTTTTCACTCAATATCACAATAACTTATCAATTGAATTGAATAATCAAATAAAACATCAATGGTTCAATGGTTAAACATAATACTAACGTATAATCAAACTTCTAATCACCAAGATACATCCAATCTCTAGGTTTTATCAAGTCTAAATGAACATAATGGAATTAGCCCATGATGGACTCAAACAAAGAACAAGAATAAATCTGATAAGAATTCATATTTGATAGAATAAGAATTAAACCGAATGATTCAATGTTGTTTGATGATTGTTGATAATCCCTTACTTCTATGATGATGGAACTGATGATACTTGGCTTAGGATGTCTCCAAAAACCGCCCAAAGTCGTCCAAAATCGTCCAAGAATAAAGCATGCCCTAATTTGTGGGTTTAAATGCGTATTTATACCCTTCTGGGCCGGCAGCTTTCGCTGTGCGACGGGATCCGGTCGCCATGCGATGATCTGGATAGAAAAAGTGATCGTTGTGCGATGAAAGGTGGTCGCCATGCGATGCACTAAAATTCAGCAAGCTACAGATTATCACATTTTCACTTGGATTATTCACTTCTTTCATTCTCTCTTCATTATATTCTCCTGTATTACATTTTAAACCAAATAAGTACCAAAAGTTCACAGGATTAACCCCGATAAATATAAATGAGATTGATATTGCAACCGAAAAGATGTATAATTTAAGCAATATCAAAATCCCCCACACTTGAACTTTGCTTGTCCTCAAGCAAACTATAATTTAACAATACCAAAATAACTCCCCTTGTAATTCAGAAACGATGGTCAGATTTTACAAAAGCACTACCAACAATAATCACCAAAATAATCACGTTAGTACAAAGTGTATATAATCATGAGAAAACCTGAGATGATTTATTTGTCAAGCCTGAATGCACGACCTAGCACCTCTCCGAAGGATAAGTGTTTAAATCACACAACTCTCAACCTATTCTACAAGGTAGGGAATATTAATGATAATAACACTCAATAAAGCCAAGTCGTGATGCAATAGTTACCATAGGCTTGCAAGATGATCAAATCTCCACCGACTAGGCGTGAGCACCAAGTGAAGTATCAGAAGAGGTATTTCAATATGTGTAGTAATCATATGGGTGTGGATGAAATGGGAATGTCAGACTCATAAATTGGTGTAAAGTGGTAGTCAAGACCCGCTAAAATGATGATGAAATGTTACCTAGAAAGTTTATGATGTGACCAAAAATAAGCTTAGGATTCTTATATGTTATCTCATTCAAATTTAAACAATATCATCACACTTAACAATTCCAATGCAACAATCTCAATAGACAGATATTTAATTAACAACCCCTCATTGTAATCTATGACTTTCTATGAAACCCGTGTAGCGAACTTTCGGACCAACCATCCTAGACCGGAGAAAGACCTTAGGTGATTAGGCGACGAGCACCCCTCGGGAACTACTTGTTCGAGTTTCAAAGGCCATTTAGTTGATTACAATACACTTTAACTTTCAATTCCATAACCTTTAATTATTCAACTTTAAGCATTAACATTTTAACTTTAACACTATTAATTAAGCACAATTAACATATGGAATATAACATTTTTAAGAATCCTTTTCGAAAGTTTTTTAAAAGTCACATTTTCACAAAATCGGTTCAAAATTCTAACTAGGCAACATTAATGAAAATATGGTACGGGAAATGACTACAAAAAAAAAATAAGGCTAGTATTATGATGTAATGAATGTGGAAGTGTCTACTGGTTTCTAGCACTAAAAATGAGTGCTACGACCTGGGTGAACTGGATATAAATGGTTTTAAAGAAAAATAATCCCTAAATAATTAAGATTCCTTGACCGATTATTGAGATTCGTATCGATCGAATGAGATCAACGCAGACTCGATAATTGATTAGAAGATCAAAATTATTAGGCTTCAGCATTATCCTAAGAAATACCTCATCATCATACTCCTTCACCTATATCACAAAATGTGATCTCACAGCGGCCTCGAAATGTATCCACTAGGGCAAGTTCTAGAACAAATTACAAACACCGGCACACTCATAGCAATACGAATTATAAACACTAAAGATAAGTGTTTTCAAGTAAAGCTCAAAATTCTCACATATTTAGTAGTGGGGCTATAAGTGTGCTAGTCATGCAATTCACCCAATGAGGCTGCTTTTTGTGACACATCTCCTAATTAAAACAATTAAGCAAGGGGAGTGGAGATTAAGTTAAACAAGTCATCTGAATGAGTAGGAACACCTACTGTCGAAGATTAGTGTTAGACTTATCAACTTACAAGTTACTTTTAATCTAATAGAATTAATCCTAAACATGTGAAGTAACATATCTCCTAAGGACAACATTAATGAACAAAGTTCAAGTGAAACACAACCCCCCCACACTTAAGTGATGCATTGCCCTCAATGCATTAAAATCACATATATGCGAAATAAAAACGTGTGGAAGTAAAAGGGAACGAGAACTTCCCCGGGGGTGCGTGCGAAAATCGTTGGGCGGAGAAGAATTCTTTGTGGTTGAACTTGATCGCCAACATATATGCATTCTCCGATCCATGGTTCCTGTCATCATCAAACAAAAACAAAGAAAAAGAAAACAAATAAAAGAATTTTTTTTTTTTTTTTTTTTTTTTTTTTTTTTTTTTGAAGTTGAGATTGTAGCTTAGCGATGGAATTTGGGTCGCACAGCGACGAACTTTCTGTTAAGACTTCGCGTAGCGATGGGAACTCGTCGCACAGCGACGGTTTCCTGAAAACAAGCTCTCGTCAGACCATCGCATGGCGACCAAAGTTGGTCGCGTGGCGACAAGCTGTTCAACACTTTGCCATTTTTCTGTTATTTGATGCCATTTCTACCTAGAGGCTCCAAATACTCCCAACTCTGAAATGCCAGCAACCTCAACTAAAAACACTATACATGCCACATAATTATACAATTACAATTGCTTATTGATTAACGAGTCGTGTGCTCGACTCAACCCCAAATTTCATTGTTTAGTGGGGTTTGAGCTCCCCCACACTTTTTCCAATGTGGGGTCTATGAGCCGAACAAGTTCCTCGAATGAGTGAAGTGAGCCAATCATTCGTAACACGTGTGGTGTTGACCATCTTGAGAAGCTTCCCTTTCTCCTTCTTTGACAACTTTGAAACAATATGAGTACCACAAAAAGTATCACCCTTTAACGCGGCTTGATGCACCCTATTATATACTTTTCTCACTGATTTCTCAAGTACCTTATCAGTAACCTTCTTCACCTCATTCTTTAACTTGCAAGTTACACTTATATCTTCCATACCCTTAGCATATTTTTCATGAACCTCGTGATTAACTGGCAATTTCCCTTGACTATTAATACAAACTGAATTGACAAAGTCAGGTGTAGGTGATACAATCGGCTTGTTATAAAAAATCACCTCTGAATCGTCAACTCTTAGGGTCAATTTACCACCCTTCACATCTACAAGTGCACTAGCGGTAGCAAGAAATGGTCGACCTAAAATGAGCGGGGTATTCGGGTCTTCCTCCATATCAACTATAACAAAATCAACCGGAAAGAGGAAATGCTCAACCTTAACCAGAACGTTTTCCACGATGCCTTTAGGGTAAGTTAATGACCTATCGGCTAATCGTATACTCATGTTTGTACTTTTCGGCTCACCTAGTTTGAGTTTAGCATACATCGAGTAAGGCATGATATTTATGCTAGCTCCTAGGTCGGCTAGAGCATTACTCACGGGTAAACTACCTAATTGGCAAGGAATAAGAAAACTTCCCGGATCCTTCATCTTCGGAGGTAGTTTACCTGTCATTACCGCCGAGCACTCACCATCCATGGTCACAACTGTCAACCCATCCATCTTTTTCTTATTCTTTAGGAGTTCTTTCAGGAAACCCACATACTTCGGCATATGAGAAATAGCTTCAACAAATGGTATGTTAATATGAATAGATCTTAGAAGATCAAGAAACTTACCATTTTTCTCCCGAACTCGGTCTCGAAGCAATACATTAGGATATGGTACCTTCGGTTTATACTCCTTTACAACGGGTTTGGTTCGAATGATGGGTTGTGATGTTGTTGTGTGTTCTTTATCACTTTCATCCACCACTCTCTCTTCCTCAACAACTGAATATATGGCATTCACGTGCTCATTCCGGGGGTTAACTTTCGTATCACTAGGTAAGGCACCCGGTTGCCTCTCAGCCAACATCCTCGAGATGTTGCTAACCTGCTGCTCTAAATTCTGAATGGAAGCTTGTTGAGTTTTGAAAGACTGAGCAGTTATCGCATTTGTCTGACTTTGAGCTGCAACAAACTTATTAACAAGATCTTCCAAGTTTGAATTCTTGACCTCTGTTTGCGGTTGTGGTTGTTGGTAGTATCCCGGACCCGACTGTTGATAGGCCGAATTGTAATTCCCATTGAAGTTGTTCCGATCCCTCTGAAAGTTATTCGGTCTCTGATTCATAAATGATACATTCTCCAACTGATCCATTGGTTTATCCGCATCGCAATCCTTTGTCAAATGCATACCCCCACAAGTCTCACAACCAACTTTAATAGCATGGATATCCTTAGTCATTTTCTCCATCTGTCTTCCGAATGTGGCCATTTGAGCAGTTAAGGCAGCAATACTATCATTAACCTCAACACTTGCCACTCTTGATGATCTAGACTTTTCCTTCTTTTGATGCCACTCGTGAGTGTGAGAGGCTAATTCAGCAATGACAGTGTGAGCTTGAGCTGCTGTCTTCTTCATTATAGAACCCCCCGCTGCAGTATCTATGGCCTTTCTGGTATCCACATCGGCTCCCTTATAAAATATCTGCACTTTCTGAAAGGTATTCAAACCATGTTGAGGACAACTTCGAAGCATCTTCCCAAACCTAGTCCAAGCTTCATACAAAGTTTCTGCGGGTTTCTGTTCGAATTGGGAAATCTCTCCCTGTAGCTCAGCTGCTTTTGAAGCAGGGAAAAATCTCTGGAGAAACCTGTCAACCATGCCTTCCCAAGTGGTGATCTCTCCTTCTGGCAAGGAATCCAACCAGTCCTTAGCCTCTCCCGTGAGAGTCCAAGGAAACACTCTGAGGTATACCACTTCATTTTCTACAGCTCTCAATTTAAAGAGAGTGCAAATCCCCAAAAATTTCCTCATATGCTCATTTGGGTCTTCCTTTTCAGCTCCACTAAACTGGCATTGGTTACTGATCATATGCAAAAATTGCCCCTTGATTTCAAAATCATCCGTAATCGTGGGCTGATTTATAGCTGAACCTTGACCATCACGAGTGGCCTTCATCCGAGCTTCCATTGTTTGGTTATCCATTGCGGGTTCTGGTGATTCTTCCTTTTCTGTAGTTGGTTCTAACTGAAAACTGGTAGCTGAAATGTTTATCCGCGCTAGTCTCCTAAATTCTCTTTCCGGGTCAAAGAATGGCTCAAAAAGTGGTGATTTGGAGGAACGGGTCATACACTACCTGTGATCTGTCAAAACAGAACCAAAAACGGATTAAAAGCACCGACACTATAAAAGTAAACTAAAAAAAATAAAAATAAAGCAGTAAACTTTCCAAAGAATAAATTCCCAAGAAAGGATCAATTAACTAAAAATTAAAAACAAATTCAAAATGACACAACTGTCCCCGGCAGCGGCGCCAAAAACTTGATGTGTAAAAACCGAGTTATAAAATAAGTAAGGAAAATATCAAAGTTTGACTATTACACAACTAGGCAAGTGTACCTAATCGAATAGTAGTATAGCAAAGATAAGTATCCAGGTATCGTCCACAAGACAGTTTATGTGTAT
The DNA here is from genome assembly GCA_949592205.1 of Helichrysum umbraculigerum. Classification (NCBI taxonomy): domain Eukaryota; kingdom Viridiplantae; phylum Streptophyta; class Magnoliopsida; order Asterales; family Asteraceae; genus Helichrysum; species Helichrysum umbraculigerum. The sequence continues at coordinate 304,233,390 of CATIUR010000001.1, read as the reverse complement.
TTTGAAGTTATTTTCGATTAATAGTTAACTAAATAGAAAGCAAGAAAAAGTGGAGTTTTTGCCTCTTAACGACAGACAGTCGAATGGTTGTATTTTAAAAGTTAAAACGTAATTTAACTAAAGCAAATAAAAGATAGTTTAATCTCAGATTAGAGAAGTAATGTTCATTTAGACCTCTTACACCTAGATATTGGATGTTTAGATTAAGCACATGATTAGAATGATTATACGCAATTAATAAGACAATTACTTTGTTATCACAAAACTAACTGAAATGATAACACCTTTTAATACAAGTATCCTTGATATCAATTAATGCTAATCAACTCTTATTAATTCAAGTAGTATTATGATTCAACCGAATAACCTTGTGTTGACAAGAGCTAATAACTATATAAGATATCTCTAAATATAGTTCATCAATATTTCATGTAAGTAATTAATCAATTCAAAACCTTTTTCTAGTTATAGTCCAAGACACAATAATCAAATGATTGATCAAAGATGAACAAACTATTGAACAATACAAGTTTTCACTCAATATCACAATAACTTATCAATTGAATTGAATAATCAAATAAAACATCAATGGTTCAATGGTTAAACATAATACTAACGTATAATCAAACTTCTAATCACCAAGATACATCCAATCTCTAGGTTTTATCAAGTCTAAATGAACATAATGGAATTAGCCCATGATGGACTCAAACAAAGAACAAGAATAAATCTGATAAGAATTCATATTTGATAGAATAAGAATTAAACCGAATGATTCAATGTTGTTTGATGATTGTTGATAATCCCTTACTTCTATGATGATGGAACTGATGATACTTGGCTTAGGATGTCTCCAAAAACCGCCCAAAGTCGTCCAAAATCGTCCAAGAATAAAGCATGCCCTAATTTGTGGGTTTAAATGCGTATTTATACCCTTCTGGGCCGGCAGCTTTCGCTGTGCGACGGGATCCGGTCGCCATGCGATGATCTGGATAGAAAAAGTGATCGTTGTGCGATGAAAGGTGGTCGCCATGCGATGCACTAAAATTCAGCAAGCTACAGATTATCACATTTTCACTTGGATTATTCACTTCTTTCATTCTCTCTTCATTATATTCTCCTGTATTACATTTTAAACCAAATAAGTACCAAAAGTTCACAGGATTAACCCCGATAAATATAAATGAGATTGATATTGCAACCGAAAAGATGTATAATTTAAGCAATATCAATCACCAACCAAAACTCCTGATAATGTACCTCGAACAAGAATACCTTATCCTGGCAGACTTAAAAAGGAAAAGCAAGAAGCCCAATTCGGTAAATATCTGGAAATATTTAAAAGCCTACACTTAAATGTTAGATTATTAGACGCTTTAGTAGAAATGCCCTCGCATGCTAAATTCTTTAAAGAACTCCTTTCAAACAAAGAAAAACTTAGGCAAATAGTTAGTTTACCCTTGAATGCTGAGTGTTCATTAATTGTACAACATGGTCTCCCACCTAAATTAGGCGATACTGGACGTTTTACTATACCCTGTTTTCTCCAAGGAATTCAAATTAGTAACGCCTTAGCAGACCTAGGTGCCAGTGTTAATCTTATGCCTTATTCCCTCTACAAGAAATTAGGATTAGATGACCTATTACCTACTCGTATGACTATCCAATTAGCTGACAGATCAATTAAGCTCCCTCGAGGAATTGCTGAAGATGTCATGGTCAAGGTCGATAAGTTCGTTTTTCCTGTGGACTTTATTTTCATGGACATAGAGGAAGACACCCATATCCTGCTCATCCTTGGTAGACCTTTCCTAAATACTGCCAAGGCCGTAATTGACGTTAACGAAAAATCTTTAAAATTAAGAGTTGGTAAAGAGGAGGTCACCTTTAATGTCGATCGATTAATGAAGTAACCTCTAGAAGAGGACCTTGGTTTGTGTGATACCATGCAGGATATTTTTGATGAACATCTCCACGAAGTACTAGCATTATCCAGCCAGGATCCAATACCCAACACCAAAATCACCGTTCGGAAGCTATATAATGAGGACCCTGGGCTGCATTCCGCAATCACTTCGCCAACAACATCCGACGAGCTACTATTTCCCCTGTTTGAAAGGAAATCTTCTCGCACAGATGGCAAAATAATCGCTGTTCCATTAGGATGCGGCACACCAATACCTTGGCTAAAAAGAGATAAACCCATATTCAACAAACCAAACCCATTTCCTTCGATTAAAAAAATCCTAGATTCATTCAAGGGAATGAGTGTTGAGCCACCGTCAATTGAACCACCACTAGCCAACCAACCCGTACCACTACCATTTTCAAACCCTGAAATCACCATAAACCAATCTTCATCCGCTCAATTTCAAGAATTCCAATTCACCGATGACGGAGAGATCATCATCACCAGAAATGATGAAGTTTCCTCATCATCAGTCAATAAATACGAGCTAAAGACGGACGAATTCTCAAATAAAACCGAGTGGGTTGAAATAGCATCAATCTCCACATCTGAACCCGAGACAGACGAGGCACCATTCCAAGCTGAATATGAGAAGCTGAATAGAGACGAGATAGCTAGGATGAAGCCGTCTGTTGAAGAACCACAAAACCTGGAATTAAAAGAATTACCACCTCACCTTGAGTACGCTTACCTCCATGGAACATCACAACTCCCGGTGATAATCTCAAAAGAGTTAAAACCCGAGGAAAAAGCTCAACTCATTGATGTTTTGAAATCGCACAAGAAGGCAATTGCATGGAAAAATTTATGATATACAAGGAATCAGTCCCAACTATTGCACGCACAAGATCCTCATGGAGAATGATTTCAAACCATCCGTGCAGAGGCAGAGAAGGGTGAATCCTAAGATTCAGGACGTGGTTAAGCAAGAGGTTATCAAACTCTTGGATGCTGGATTGATTTACCCAATATCCGACTCACTTTGGGTTAGCCCTGTTCAAGTCGTCCCGAAGAAAGGAGGAATGATGGTCATTACAAACGAAGACAATGAGCTTATACCAACTCGGACAGTTACCGGTTGGAGGGTTTGCATTGATTACCGAAAGTTAAATGAAGCAACTCGCAAGGATCACTTCCCGCTTCCGTTTATTGACTAAATGCTCGAAAGGCTATCAGGAAACGAATTCTACTGTTTCCTTGATGGTTTCTCCTGGTATTTCCATATCCCGCTCGATCCAAAGGACCAGGAGAAGACAACGTTCACATGCCAATACAGAACATTCGCGTACCGAGGAATGCCGTTTGGATTATGCAACGCACCTACAACATTTCAGAGATGCATGGTTGCAATTTTCCATGACATGATTGAACAGTGCATGGAAGTCTTTATGGACGATTTCTCGGTCTTTGGAGACTCTTTCACATCATGTTTATCCAACCTTGATAGAATGCTCGCCAAGTGTGAAGAATCGAATCTCGTGTTAAATTGGGAAAAATGTCACTTAATGGTGAAGGAAGGAATAGTTTTAGGACATCGAATATCAAGGTCAGGAATCGAAGTAGACAAAGCAAAAGTCGAAACCATTGCCAAACTTCCACCACCAACCAACGTTAAGGCCATACGAAGCTTTCTAGGACACACTGGGTTCTACCGCCGTTTTATCAAGGACTTCTCCAAGATTTCTCGACCTATCACCCACCTTCTCGGAAAAGACATCAAGTTTGTGTTTGACGAGAACTGCATGAAGGCTTTCAACTACCTGAAAAGGGAGCTAACCAATGCACCAATCATGGTCTCCCCAGATTGGAGTCTACCGTTTGAAATCATGTGCGATGCTAGTGATTTCGCAGTTGGAGCAGTTCTAGGTCAAAGGAAGGATAATCACTATCGACCAATCTACTACGCTAGCAAAACACTCACAGACGCTCAAGAGAACTACACAACTACAGAGAAGGAGCTGCTAGCCGTAGTGTTTGCCTTCGACAAATTTAGATCCTACCTAATATTGTCCAAAACAATAGTGTACACGGATCACTCAGCTCTAAAATACCTTTTCAAAAAGCAAGACGCAAAGCCTAGATTGTTACGATGGATTATACTCCTACAAGAATTCGACATCGAAATAAAAGATAAGAAGGGAGCAGAAAATGTCACCACAGATCATTTAAGTCGAGTTGAAAATCCGTCAATGGAACAACTTGCAGAAAGAGATATTAAAGATCGATTTCCAGAAGAGCAGTTAATGGGTTTAGGAAAACAAATGCAAGGTTCGCAATTCACTGACGATCCTTGGTTTGCAGACATTGCTAATTTCATAGTTGGAGGGATCACAAGAAAAGGAATGATTTCATCGCGAAGACACAAATTCTTCCGCGACGTCAAGCATTACTTTTGGGATGATCCATATTTGTTCAAGGTCTGTCCCGACCAGATAGTTAGAAGAAATGTCGATGGGAAGGAAGCCGAACACATACTCCACCAAAGCCATCACGGATCCACCGGAGGACATCATGCAGCTAATCTAACAGCAAAGAAAGTTTACGACTCAGGATTCTACTGGTCTACTATTTTCAGAGATGCACAAGACTTGGTGAAACGTTGCGATATTTGCCAAAGGTTTGGAAATATCACAACGCGTAACGAAATGCCGTTGACGAATATCCAAGCATGTGAAATATCTGATATATGGGGATTAGATTTCATGGGACCATTTTCGAAATCTTACGGAAAAGAATACATTCTAGTGGCTGTCGATTACGTATCCAGATGGGTCGAAGCTCAAGCTTTTCCAACAAATGACTCAAGAGTCGTAACAAAGTTCTTAAAACAGCTATTCTGTCGGTTTAGAACTCCTCGAGCGATCATCAGCGATCGAGGCACGCACTTTTGCAATACTCAGTTTATGAAACTATTGCAACAATACGGTGTTACCCATAAGACATCTACGGCCTATCACCCGCAGACGAATGGGCAAGCTGAAATTACAAACCGGGCACTAAAAAGGATCTTGGAACGAACTGTTGGTCAACACAAGGAGAGATGGGTAGATAAGCTAGACGATGCTTTATGGGCATTCCGGACAGCTTATAAAACGCCATTAGGAACAACTCCTTATAGGCTCGTTTATGGAAAGGCATGTCATCTTCCGATAGAGCTCGAATACAAAGCTTACTAGGCACTGAAGAATTGTAGTTTAGATCCTACGATAACGGGAATGCACCGGAGACTGCAACTGAACGAGCTAGCAGAGTTAAGAGATCAAGCTTATGAAAGCTCCTACAAATTCAAGGAAAGAACCAAGCTGCTTCACGATGCAAAGCTCCGCCCCACATGGTTCAATCCAGGGGATAAAGTTCTACTCTTTAACTCCCGATTTAAGAAGTTTTCTGGTAAATTCAAAACACGGTGGAGCAGTCCATTCACAATATCCAAAGTATTTCCTTATGGTGCCATCAAACTCGAGGCTCCAGACGGAAATTTCAAGGTAAACGGTCACTGTTTAAAACACTACGTAGAAGACTTTCCCTCAACCGAGGAAGTCTATAACTACGAATCACCCTGATCGAATAGTAGGTATAAAAGAGTCAATCTATGAGACTCGATAAACAAAGCGCTCTTGGGAGGCATCCCAAGCCTATCTTATATTTTCATCATTAATTTTCTTTTGTTTTTGTGTTAATCTAATCCATTTCTATGCAGTACCTCGCCTTATGAAAGACTAATGATTATGTTTAGACCATTGACCTTTTGTATTTTGCAGGATGAGTTCGCAGTCAGCCAGAGCACGAGCCCCCAGTCAGAGACGCTCACGTGCCATGTATCACTCCCGGAGTTCATCACCGGGTAGTAGCATGAGGACCGTCAGGGGATCACAGTCACCACCTCGATTGGATGAGATTTCTGCAGACATGGTGGAGGTGAACGTTCAGGAAACATTCCTGTTACGTCCCATCCATGCCAGGTTACCTTCATCTCGCCGATCAGAGGGACAGACCGCAGGGACCTCTAGAGTACCCACCCATCATCATGGGGTGACTACCGCGGACCCTGTTGTTACTTGGTCGATACTGAGAGCCCTCGAGGTCCAGCACACTGCCATCACTGATATCCACACTACTATGGGCCTTCCCTCCATACCTGTATGCCCTTTCCAGATGGGACCTGATCCCGCTCCGCACATTCCACCATGGGACCTATTCCCACCGTGGAACACGACTGCGCAGGACCACCACACTCTTACGGACCCACTAGAGGAGGAGATCGCTGCATTAGATGCTTGGATTCAGGATCCAGAGGATGGCACTGCATCTCCAGTCTATACCATCGAGGAGTCGGCATCACCCACATCGATCGTTGAAAACACGATCTTTATGGATGATGACTTCACCGATTGGGAGGCACTCTATGCTGACATGGATTAGCTATTATTAGTTATGTTATTTATGTTTAGTATTAACATGTATTGACATTTGTGTTTCATGAAGGATGTTTATTATGCAGAACTCGACGTAGGAATTATGGAACAAGTTCATTTTAATGAGCCTGTTCCATTTCCAGCAAATTCACGCACTTGAATCTGGTCCATAAAATCCAGTGGCAACGCACGCAGCACAAGGAAGTACCTTTTCTAACCTTATTTTTCTTGACTAAACAAACTAAAATTTTAAGTAAAACTCTAAGTGTGGGTTATGACTCACAAATAGAGAAATACTTCGAAAATATTGACCCTCATTCGAAAATCTAAGTGTGGGATTAACCAAATTTAGAAATAGAACATTGGGGACAATGTTCTTTTAAGTTTGGGATAGCAGTAGTATTCACTACTGTAGTGCAACATAAAAATTTTGATCAATCTTTTTAGCAAAACTCAGATTTTCAGCAAAATTTTCAAAATTTTTTAATCATGGAAAGTCCAAAAAGGGTATTTCTGGTCAACAAAAGTTCAAAAGGTTTGGGAAAGCGACTATGACGGGTAAAACTCTTTGATAACTTTCAAACTAAGTTTCAAAACAAGCAATCGCATGACTAGGCACAAAACCACCAAAATGAGTGAGGAATCTTGAGCCATATAAAAGCATTCACCTTTAATGCTTCACTTTTCAACTGTGAGTGTGCCGATGTATGCCTTCTTAAGTTAGAACTTGTTCGAAGAATACATTTCAAAATTATAAAAATGAGTGTCATACGTGACGAAGGCGCAATTAGAGGATCTTGACATTCCCTAGGATAAAACCCTCTCGTAAAACCCCCGTTTTCAAGCCTGACCCTGCCAATGCCTGTTTTCGACATTGAAGATAATTTAGAAAACCTGTTGAGCCTTAGCCTTTTCTTTTCAAATCCTCACTTCAAAACCAACCCTTTCTTTACATCTCTTGGCCATAGCCTAAGTTTCTGCTCTGTCAGAAGAATTACTGCAATAAATTCACTCTTAGAAGGGATCCCCAAAGGAAAAGAATATCATCCACAAAAGGACTCCAAAGAAAAGCATAAACAAAGCTGCCAAGGAAATCAAAGAGCTAAAAACCCGAGGATCATTTAAAGCCAAGGGAAAGGTTCTTGAAAGAAGAAAAAGCTACGAAAAGAAGGCTCTCAAAGAGAGAATTCCAAGAAGATGTATCAACTAAAACGTCAAAGATAAGTCATCACAAACAACTCTTAGGCTATATCCAAACCCCCGATCAAACCATCTATAACACTCTTCTTTCATACACCATCTTTACCCTCTTACGAATGTCTGGGGATAATTAGCACCGTCCTCATTTAAGTATTGTAGATTTGATTCTCGACCAAGCTTATGACGACATAAGAGCTACATGACTGGCCCTGAGTGAATTAGAAGTTAGGAAACCCGATACACTTGAGTGAATTGAGTGACCACATGTGAGGGCCCCATTCATGTATATCTTACATCATGAAGATTGAAAAGAGAGCTTGTTAGAACCAGTAGTTTGGGGAAACATCAAAGGTTAAAACTTTGTATGAAATCTTTCTACCAAGCCTGCAGGAATCAAAGTTCTCCAGGATACGAAGACACCCTTCCAGATTTTCACAACAGTTTTTCTGAAGGTTTGCTTAAGGACATGCAAAATTCTAAGTGTGGGATACTTGATATCGCGTAAAAAGTCACGTTTTTACTACCGATATCTCTCTCATTCTGGAACAATATTTGGCATTTGTACTCTAACAATGCACAAATCAGTGATAATATGCCAAGAGGACCAAAATGAAGTTGCACGAGAAAAATCGAGCAAAACGGACGTAAAACAAAGATTCCACGCACGATTGAAGATTCAAGACATCAAAATGAGATTTAGAGACGAAGTACCCACCACTGAGGTTTCTCTTATCCAAGATGTTCGTTTTCAAAATACGAATCCAACAGAAGAAGAATCGGCAAAAAAGTGTGAAGAATGAAGATTCTACGTACGCCGGAAGATTTAAACAATTCGCATGACACATCTAAAGTTCAGAGATATATTTTTGGGATTTATTTTAATCAAAGTCTTCGTTTTAAAAAAAAGAATCCAACAAAAAAAGAATTGACGAAAACGGACGCATAACGAAGAAAACACGCACGAATCAAGCAACGAAGCAAAAGACGGCGAACCGGGGCAGTGGCCTGGCCACCACCGTCGGCCACCACAGCACAGCCGCCGGCCTGCTGGCTGGCACCGCCAGTTTGCTGCCCACTGTCCCCCGTCCACTTTTTGGTCCTTGCCCGTACTCACGTGGTATATGTGATAGACCTTTACGCAACTTTAGAGTACATGTGCTATACCTTTACGCGACTTTAGGGTACATGTGCTATGACTTTCCCATCTTTTGCTAACATGTGCCCCAAGTTGCTAATGTGAGCCAGATTTTACCTATAAATAGGAGGCTTGTGATTCATTTGAAAACACCAACACCTACACCTTTGAAAACACATATCTCTACATTTTCATTTCTTTGTAATATTAGTGTAATCCCTCCTTAGTTAATTGGGCTAGCTAATTAACTAAGTAAGGAAGATTTGTACGGAGGTGCTCCAGGACACGTTTTAGCTACGAGTTATTTGTACACCTTTCCAGGTTTTAATCTATCTTCCATATTTAGATATGTTTGCTCTTTATTTAATAAATTTAAATATGCATGCTCGAATTGCCATGATTAACTAGATAACTCAATTGTCTGCTATGATGGTCATTTAGGAAGTGTTGAATATGTGATTATATTGTATGTTAAGAGACTGCGGATGGCTTATATTACAAATAGATATAGGAATCAAATCTTTATCGTTTATCTGCCAAACTCATGTTGTGACTAAAACCTTATCCAAAAATGAACATAGATAACTCATGGGGTATAAACGTAGCTAACTCATAGGGTATAGGTCACTTAGTTATGCTATGTTAGATTGAATCATTGAGCTCGGCATAGCCGGTGTTCTCTAGACCAAAATAGGATCCAAGAGACGCGGAACATGGGAAAAGAGGTAGATTAAGATTAAATTCATATAGACGATATTCTTGGGATAGCTTTCGGAATATCCTCGACTTAAATAATACTTTTGCATGTTTATATTGAACTATTGCTTTGATCATCTTATTGCATGTTCTTGTTTGATTGTTGCCTTAGGATTATCATAATAGTAAAATACAAAAGACATTAATTATCATGAAATAATATGACGGCCCCTATTCGATTGTTCTTTGATATAGTACTAGAAACGCTTATGGCGGAGTACAAATGTATGGAAGTCAAGAACGACCGAAGGTAGTTATATTATGAATCGAATAACAAACGTATTACTTAAGTTTCCATTTGTAGTACAATTCATCCCTGTTTTCTTGCATACATGAGTAATGTTGATAATTCGTACGAATAAGTGATGACATATTATCCGGTCGCTTAGATCAGTTAGTCCAACCTATTCCGGCGAGGGTAAAACCCGTTTATAAGATTGTTTATTCAACAAACTATGCCATGATTCGGACATCTCTGACGACCGAGATTGGGGAATAGGATTCGAGATTAACTGTCGGATAATTTGGGTATACATTTGAGAGAACTTTCGGTGTATGCTTTAATATATTCTACAACCTACGTGACATTCTATTTGCCTGATTGTGGACACCTTCGTGTTAGCCCGATAGGAGGATTGTAGTAATAGCTCACATTAACTTACGAACTTATCCTCATTAGAACTCTCCATATTTAACAACTCTTGAACCACTTCATTGTAGACAATCGCTTTAATCGCTGAACGCCCGAAGTAACCTCCACCTTTTAGTTTAATCTAGTTTAGTTTAGTTTAGAAAACCCAAAACCAAAACCAACTCTCTTACCCCCAGCTAAATACATAAAAGTTTCTAAACACCCTAGTTTTAATTTGTCGCGCTTTGAAGAACGATCCTAGGTTATACTTGTCCTTTGCTAGTCCCCTTGATTAGCATAATAGTAACCCTAGGCCCCAGCCTTATAAATTTAAAACCCACTGTTGTGCCACGTCACCATTAGAAAATCCAACGACCGGTGCGTGGTGCAACAAGGTTACAGGTTTAGAGAACCTTCTTGCCTGACTTCTTCTTTACACTACTAGACTCACAGCCCCGTTTATACTGTTTTTTACAAAGGGGTGAGATGCATTTCTTGTTTTACTGGAACACATGTACTGACTTACTGATTTACTGCCTTACCGATATACTGATTGCATGAGTTACGTTGTAATCCACTGAAGTCCTATGAATCATGGTTGTTAGTTATCAACTTAAGCGCGAGTTTTAGTAAATGGATCCATTTGGGACTGACAATCCCCGCCCGGGGTAGCACGCACTACCGCAAACCGCACTGTATAAACGAGCGTTTCTTACTCGTTACACATGAGTGTTTTTGGATTAGCACTCACGGGGGAAAATTACCTGGTACTTGGTTGTACCTTACCGACTGTTAAGCTTCGACTATGATACTCATGGCAATGTATATCCACCTTATTGCATTCGTGCAATTATTTATTACATGATTGTGTTAAATACTGTTATTTACTACAAATCTGTGAGATTCACCAACCTTTTTGGTTGACCTTTTTAGAGATGCATTCTCAGGTACTCAGCAACAGTAGGGTTGCCCAGCATGATTGCTTGCTAGCTCGAGTCACATGCATTACATACTTGAAGATTTTTCTACATTACTTTTATATTAGCTGTTATGTATTAGAATCTCTAGGATTTTACTTGAACTCCAAGCGTATGTATACTTTTGAATACTAATGAAATGTTGTAATACTTTTCAAAATTCTCATATAGAGTCGTTCACTGTACCTTTGTGCTTGATTACCTGATTAGTCGCGCCCAATGATTGCTTCCGCTAAACAGTGAATTTGGGGGTGCGACATATATACCGCAAAGTCTTCCAGACCCGTGATGTTCAAGGTGTTGAGTGTAAGAAATTAAACACCTTGCATAACGGTCCGGAGTTTTTCATTTCGGGTGAAGGTGTCAACGGCCTGTTTACTTGCGACTAACATTTCTTTCTAGTAGCTGACCATACTCTCCATCATCTCATCCATCTTTGAGTTCGGGGTGGATGTTTATGATGATGTCTCAACGTCGGAAGAACCGGAACTACTAGCCGCTTTCCATGCTTGGTTTTGGCCCATAGGCCATGGAAGCGGGTCGGTTCCAAAAAGCTCGTTCGGGAGTGAAGTATGGTTGTCGTCAGAGAGATCAACTGAATCATCAAAAAATCGTATTCGTTGTATTGTAACCCGGTTCCATCAACGGCGGTAGTACTTTCCATTTTGGATGATCTTTCACAGCCAACCAAGACTCCTTCATGTTGAAGCGCTTTTTGTACGTGTCGTAGTATTCGGCAAGGGCTCATTCCTACACCATGTTGTCGTCTCGAACGTTTCCCCAAGTGCGGCTAACCGAATCGTAAATTGTGTTGAAGTTTTTGCAAGTATTATTAATTGTACACCAACTCGAGAGTTGGTCGACGTCGCAAATCCAACCATAATTGTTGGCTACAAACTTTTCTTCCATCGTACCCCACAAAGTTCCTCTTTTTTGTGAGTTACCAACTCGAGAGTCTTCGGAAGAGTCACACCAACATGTGACTAACCACGCTTCTTCTTTTTCCGCACAAAGCCGCTTGTTGCACATTTTCTTTTCTGAGTCACTTTTCTTTTTATGGCTTCTTTTTTATGGAGATTGAGATTTTTGGTGTTGTTTTCTGGATTGTTGGGAGGTTTCTTGTTCGGGTTGTTGTTCGGTTTGTTGATCTTGTTGTTGGGGTTGAAAGAATGGTTGTTGATGGAACATAGGATTTGGATAAACTCCGTATGTGATTTGACGCAAAAAGTCATGTTTTTGTGCACCATTTCAAGTCCATTTTGGATCAAATCTTTGAATAAACATTGTTTTATGCTAAATATGTAAAATGAGCCAAAACTTAGACTTCCTTTCGAAAAATCAATTAAAATGCTCAATTAACGAACAAAATGGAGCTAAAATGATTCACTTGCGATTCTGACGTATAATTAAGCTAAACCGTCCTAATTTGTGTCATATTGATCTTTAGGAAAATACGAAACCATAGGCGCAAGAATCGTTCAAATTTGACAAGAAACGAAGAAGTTAGAGCCAAACGAAGATCACAAGAACTAAAACCAGTGCACAAGAACTTACGATCCAACACACAAGACCACGGACCAAGGGCATACACCCCCACAGGGGCTGTATACGCCCCTTAGAGGGCCGTATACCCTCCTTTTTAGGGCCGTATACCCCCTCTTTGGGGTGGTATACCCCCCTTTTTGGGTGGTATACCCCCCTTTTGGTGCCGGATACGCCATATTTGCTATCGAATACACCTGTTTTTGGTGTCGAATACACCCCTTTTGGTGTCGAATTTCATAGCTCAAGGGTGTATTTCAGTGTAAATAACGGATCAGGTGTGCTGTAGGTAAATTCGGTTACTTGAAGCCTATAAATAGAGGCTTAACCTCCTCATTTCAAGCACACCTTCAACACACACTTCATTTTCTCATTCCATTCTCTCTCTCTCACACTTTCTCTCTCTAGAATAATAGTAGTAGTATTTAGCTAGTAGGAGTAGAGTAGCAAGCTTACGAGCTTTGTACGGAGTCGCTCCAAGACTGCGATTGCGCAGATTTGTTGTAACGCCTATCAGGTTTTATTATATAATCCTTTATTGTTATTTTTAAATATGTTACGCTTTTGTCATGATTATTTAAGAATGCCTGTTATGATAATTGCTATGCTAGGCTAGACAAATCTGTGTTTGCTATGATAGACGTTATGCTAGGGTACTTATGCTTTAAATCATGTTGTTACTCTGCTTGTATGAAATTAGGATATGTTTGAATTTATGAAATCATTCTCAAATGTTTTATTTATCCAACTTATGCTGTGGTTTGAAACCTGTTGATAGAATCCGGCCAATTGCTAGAAATAGGTCCCTCAACTATTCTGTGTCTGAATGATTCGATGAACTCGGCATGGCCGTTGTTCTCCTGATTGAAATACATCATAGGAGACACGGAGCATAGAATTAATTTCACATATCGAATGCTTTTGATAGAACTTTCGGAGCATTCGTGACTTAACCGTTAATCCAGAAACTCTGCCTGAAATAAACTGATAACTATCCATGTTACACTACTGCATGTTCTTGTTTGATTGTTGCTTTAGGGTTTGCATGCTAGTATCTATTTGTCTATTGCGGTTGTTGGATCCATGATTAGGTTTTCAAACATAGAATAATTACATACAACAGTCTAACATGCTAGAATAATTACAATGATCTGTATGAAATAATGTCGAATAATTTAAAAGATCGCTAGACAGACTTTCCCAACTTATTTCGCGGGGTAACTCCTGTTCACTTTATTGTTTATTCAACAATTCGTGCTACGATACGGACGTCTCAGACGACCGAGACTAGGGAATAGGATTCGAGGTTAGTTGTCGGTTAAATTGGTACTGCATTTGGGAGAACTTCAGGTGTAGCTTACACTCCATATCTGTTATCCATGTGACATGTTATTTATTTGATTGTGGACAACTCTACGTTAGATAAGTAATAGGATAGGAGCTATGGCCCATTAGGACATATACAGTAACGATACGGGATCTCTGGGCGAGGCATCGGAAATACCGTAAAATGGCTTAGTACTTGGTATAGCGCTGGAACCACCTCTGGTGAAGTACAAATGCGTGGAAGCCACGAAAAGGCCGTAGGTACAGTACTATGTTGAACATCGTTCAGAGACCCCAAGTCAGCACTGCTATGATTAATTATAATTAGAGCCTTAATCCACATAACTACCCCTAAATAGCATATACCGACATCATAGCAGACACTCGCGTAATCCATAGATCTCTCAGTGACTACACTTCTCATTTATTTTACTGTCTTTAGTTTACATAGAATAGAAAACAAAACTGTAACACCCCCAAATTTGATGATTTGCGGAAGCACGATTTGGGTGTTACTAATCAATAACAAAGCACAAAGATATATAGTAAATGACTCTATATGCGTCGTTTTAACAAAATATATTAATATTGAAATGTTTACAACATTTATAGCTTTACATAGCTCGAGTTTAAATAAAAGGAGATTTCAGTACATAAGTACTTGTACAAAAATATACTAATGCAAGAAAATCTCAATCGTCTGTATGCTGACTCGAGCTAAAAGTCCTAAAGCAGAAGCAACCTATTGCTTGGTACCTGCGATACATGCTAAATGGGTCAGCTAAAGCTGGTGAGCTCACAGGTTTGAAATCAAGTAATATAGTATGAACCGCAAGATTTAATAATGATTGAATTGCATCCAGCAATTGATAATGTGTATGTATACAGCCATGAGCATATAGTTGAGCTTAACTCGAGGGCCGGGTCCCCTATAGAGAATTCCGGGCGAGGTGCCTCCACGAATGCCTAATCAACATTCGTCTTCCCAAATATTAGTACGTCCGTTTACCCGGTTAGTGCTTGCTAACCCGAACGAGGAGGGTCAATCCTATATGGTACCATATACTAATATTCACGCTACAATGTATTAACAACTATGCTGACGGAGGACTTTAAATGATTAGTTGTGAAAAACTCATGTAGTATATGAAATGTTTGTACTTGCGTTCACATGTTAAAAATGAGCAATATATCACACCCCTGAGTAAAATAGTAAAAAGAGGGGCTATGAGACTCACCTGAGTCTGTAAGCGTTTAAATAAATGTAAGTTGATTAGCCGAGTGATGAAGTCCAAAGACTTGTAACCTGAGGGTGTCCACGACACGCGATGGTTATAAACATGATTGGGTATCCCAAAAGATCACCCTTGTAGTTGTTACACAACTATATATATGTCCAAATTACTATTATTTGGTTGATTTGTTAAGTGTTTGAAAACGTGTACGGCCCGTTGGTGATTAATTGTAATAATAGTCCTGACGTTATCACATTGATTTCGAAGTGCTATACTCGAAAAGTATATTCCATTATGTTTGAAAAGTTGTATCGTATAAGCGTTTTGAAGTCATACAAGTTTGACACTTGGTGAGAAATGTGCTTACGGAATCTAAGTACGGGGGTCCGAGGGCAGCACCCCTGGCGGGGTCCAAGGGGCTGGCCCCTGGCTGGGGTCGAGATGCCATGTCAGCTCGAAAAATTTTTATTTCTACTATATTGCTTTGGCGAAAAACGCATCTGGGATCTGAATTCGGGTAGAATCGAGTGATAAATTTCGAGTCTCGACACTTAGTAAAAATCTGAGTTTTCTGTGTTTTGCGACACAATATGCGACACAAAAGTTTGTCATGCGACACAAGGGTTGTGTTGCATAGGAATGCGACACAATGTCTATGCGACACAAAGGTTGTGTCGCATAGATGCGAGATGCTGATTCAACAGCGACATAGTGATTGTGTCGTATGGAAATACGACATAGAATAAGACATAATGGTTGTGTCGCAAAACTTACGACACTAATTCTTTGGTACGACACAAGATGCGACATAACAGGTTTTATACGACACAACATGCGACACAAGGCTTGTGTCGCATTGAAGAACATCAGCCCAGAAAGTCCGACTGTCATGATTTTTCCGGCCAAAAACCCAATTCAAACCCGTTTTTAAGCTATAAACTCGTGTTCTACACTTTGTAAGGGACATATATAAGTTATATAAACAACTAACAAGTGAATATACAAAGAATCGAGAGGTTTCGGGATTTTGTCGGAAACTTACAAATTGCCGGATGGAAAATCCGAAAAGATAGCGTTGTAGATCATGAGATGGTGAACGTTTTCTTCCAAAGGAGTAGTGAAATCCGAGTGCGTTTGATGGTGTGATTTGGCGATTTTAGTGAATATGGTGGTTTGGTGATTTTTGGAGAAAGAGAGAAAAGAGAGTAAGTGAGAGAGATAGAGAAATGAGAAATGGGAAAAGGAATGGGAGGTTAACCTCCTCCTTTTTCAGCCTTCGCCCCGCGCTCCGCGTGGTGTTCGTTTTCTCCGTCATTTAACGTTTTAATAAATATTTTGCGCGTTAATAAACCATTTTAAAATACGAATTTTGTTTAATAATTTAATTAAATTGTTTTACAAATTTTTCTAATAATTGAAAGATTTAAAATGTGATTTAGTTAATTTGCGTATTTTGTTGTTAATTAGGTAAGTTTTTATTTGTACTATACGAATTGAAATTTGAATATAATTAGAATAATATTTTTAACATAATAGTGTTACATAATAAAATTTGTCACCAACGTCCGTATTTATGGAACCGAAATACATTCGATTTAATTTGCGTACGATTTAATCAAATCGCATTTTCGTATATATTCAACAATATATAATTCGATACATAAATTAGCCTAACACCGAACTAATTACATGTATTAACATATGATTAGGTACTAATCACTAGTCCTAATTTGGCGGGTGTTACAAAAACCCCCCAAAAAGCTTTAAAACCCTAGCTAAATTACCAAAGATAATTAATCCTCCTAAGATCCCATGCCTGTTGTGGTTTGAAGAATGACACCTGAGTCATACCTACCGCTTACTATACAAGTAGTAGTATAACTTAGGCTTCCCTGCACTATAAATATAAAACCACCCATCCGATCGTCTGCCCCGACTGGAAGGCCCGCAACTACCAGGAAGCAATTCTTGAACCGACCGTTGGAGCGCGATCATGTTTTTGGCGCTGCTACCGGGGACTACAACGACCGATTTTAGGAAATTAGTTATCTTAGTTATTTAGCGATCCTTTCGGAAGATCAATATCATCTGAAAGTTCCTTTTCTATCCTTAGGTTAATTTTACTTTTTCCGTCTTTAGATTAGAATAGTTTAACCCTTCCTTTCCAAAACCCTACTTTCTACCAACAAGTTATGTCAAACCGTATCACTCTGTCCTCATCAATTAAGCCACTGCTAGAGGGACGGGGAGGACCAATCGTAGCACCAACGGATGAAACCCTTGAAATTAAGCCTCAATACATTAAAATGATTAAATCTGAGTGTCAGTTTCATGGTCTTTTGGTTGAAAATCCAAACGCCCATCTTAACAAATTCATCAACCTTTTCGACTCTTTCGTACAAATAGGAACCAATAGAGACCTTCTTCGCCTCCATCTGTTTCCTTATTCTTTATCTTCTCGAGCCTTAACATGGTTTTATGATTTCGAACCTAATTCGATTCATACATGGGAGGAGATGGCTACTAAGTTTCTAGCTAAGTACTTCCCTCTTTCCCTACAAACCAAGCTTAAGACCAACATCGCCAATTTCCGTCAAGGAACTACCGAATCTTTAAGCTCGGCTTGGGAACGATTTAAGAATCTGATCGAGAGATGTCAGAATCTTCAATTGACTGAAACGAATCTGGTCTGCACATTCTATAACAGTTTGAATCCTCAACACAAACAAACCCTCGATGCCGCTTCATCCGGAAATTTCATGCTACATACTTCAGACGAAGCTTGGAAATTGATTGAGACGATAACGATGCATCAGCTTGACTTGGAGTCAGATGAATCTATTTCAGAAGAAAGGAGTACTTCAAATCAAACCTTAGACAATCTAAAAACTCAACTTGAATCTATCACTCAAATTGTCAAGGATTTGCAAGAATTTTCAAACCCTAAGTCAGAGAAGAAACCTCAAACGTTCCTCTCAAACCGAAGGGCCAATGAAGAAATTCTTACAACTAGTGGAAACCCTAATCACACTCTTCATTCCAAACCTGTCATTCAGCGGTTTACCACACAACCCACTTCCCGATCTTTAGTTCTCTCTACTCCTTCCCCATTGACTTCTCGTCTAAACAACGAAACTTTCAAAAACTTCATTGTTGAGCAAAATAATGTCAATAAAAAGATTGTTGATTTTCAAAACCAAATTGATTATTTGATTAGAATTTCAAACGATTTAATTAAAAACATGGAGGAGAATATTAAAAGGTTGTTTTTAAAAGTTGAGGAGAAGCAAACGGAGGAAGTGTAACATCCTCGTTTTGGGCCTAGTTGAAATCGGTAATTTCTTCATTTTATTTAATTATTTAAATTGTGTTATAAATGATTTATATTATTTGGGCATTTAAAATAATAGGTCAAACAGTTAAATGACTTATTGTGAATACTAAAATATTACCTGTTTTAAATTAATTTAGTTGACGGAAAAATAAAATAGTTTTCTCGCAAATGGTTTTTAGGTTCCAGACAATAGATTTAGAAGGGGGCAAAACTAGTACACATATATTGTAATATATGTGTAAAATACGGGTTTTATCATCTCAAAAATTCCTGTAACATCGATGAAACCTAGAGAAAGATTGAAACCCTAATTCAAACCCTAAATCATCATCAATCTTCAAAGTTCTTGTGAAATCATCTTCCTTTTTCTTCCTGTGGTGTTCGGCCGACCCAAACCACGCACAGGAACAACTCTTGAGTTGTGAATCAAGTATTCAAGCAAAATTGAAGCCATAGAACTTCGAATTAAGCTTCCAAAACATGAATAAATCATCCCTTGATCCTCTTAAACACTTTGTAAGTCTCAGTTTCTTGATTAATTAACCTAGAAATGGGTTTTTGGGGTTTTTACTAAATTGTAAGTTAAAATCCGAAATTAGGGCTTGATTTTGTTAAATTGTTATGGGTTAAGCTTATGAATGGTGATGGTTAAGATTATTCAAGTTAAAGTTTATGATTTGCTTGTGGTTCTTTGATTGTTAGATGATGCATGTATAGGAATTGTGGTTTGATGATGAATGTCTATTGGTAGCTAACAATTTTTGATGATGTTTGTTGATTTTAGGTTGTTAGTAAACCTAGAACATGATTGGTTCTTATTATTTTGGAAAAAACTAAGTGAATTAGTGATTAAATGGATATAAGTATAGTAATTGAAGTTTGGTTAAGTTGTTTTTTGTTACACCATGTTTATGCATGGGATTGTATTGAGTGTTATTAACATTAATTCAACTATATAATGAGTAATTGAAATTGGTGATTTGTTATTAAAATGGGTATTTGTCAAAAGATGACGATTGAGTGTTAATACACCTTAATTAGTAAATGTAGTAGTTGTTAGAGTATTATTAGTGAACATTGAGTTAGCTAGTCAAGTAGTTAATCATTGAACTTGAGATCATCATGAGAATGATTAAGGGTCACTAATGAAATAATTGATATGATGAATTAAGAATAAAAGTCTTAAGCTTGTGTTAGTGACACATAATTGATAATTGTTGTTAATATGATTGCAAGTATTGAACTTAATTACTTGTGAAATTGTATGTTAATTAATTACCATTTGATTATTGATAATAGTGACATCAAGTATTGAGGTAATGGTGTAATCATAAAAGGAGTTGTTATAACTTGTTGATTTATCCTAGCTTGCCATTATTAAGTTAAATGAGTTATATGTTATGAATTAATTACTAACTCATTGTTCATAATGTTCATAGATATGGAGAACACTCAGTGACATTAGACTACTGAGTGGACGACGGAGGTTTTGGTGAGTGGACCTGTAACCTTCAGCGTAACTTAGTTGTAACAGATTTGGTAACAACGGGTAAACGTGGTTTTACTGTTTATAGACTGTTGATTGACATGTTGCCTTGATAGATATAGATTTTGTGATATCTGGCCTTTGGGCATATGTGCTTTTTGGAGGTCAACATGGTTTGGGCTTAAGGATACTATTGAGTTGCCAACATAGGTCCTTGTACACGGTTGGTTATAGGAATACTGTGTTGTGTGGGTAAATAGTATTTAAGCTATCGGTTTACCACTGTATTGGCCTGTAGTGGTGTGAGGTTACTTGGAGGGCCACCCGGGCATGAGGGCACCTCAAGGACCGCCGATCCTCTTGAATTATGTGTTTACGATGCTGTTGCTGTAAACTCGTTTATTATGCTATGCTTAGTTGTAAACTGATTTGCTATGCTAGGTTACACTGTAGGCTATTGGTTCATTCACTTAGCATTGAGCTAATTCCCCACATTACCACTCCTTGCAGGATATGATTAGATTATGGGATGAGCAAGGAGCTGTTGACTGGATGGAATGTTTGACGACTAGATGTTACTCTGATCTTTGATTTTTATAAATCATTGTTGTCTTTCAAATTATGTAACACCCAAATGATAAATTATGTTTTGAAATAGATTGACTTTATATGAGTATTATACAATGTAAAAATTATTAATATTTGTTGGACTTTCGCTTCCGGTTAAAAAAAAATGGTTCTGAAATTTGAAGGGTGTTATAGGAAGCAATCTACAACTCTGTCTATCACTCACCCTATGAGTGTGATGACATCCTTCTGGTCACTAGAGGAGGAAAAGAGACTAAAAACAAGAAAACTATAGATATTCCCACAACTAAACCTTCTACTTCTCTACCTACTGATTCAGTACAAGTTGACACCCCCGTCACTTCTCCTAAACAAGAACCTTCTAAGGCCCCAGAAAGCATTAAACCAACACGTATACCTTTCCCTGGTAGGCTCAAGAAAGAGAAACAAGAAGCTCAATTTGGAAAATATCTAGAAATGTTCAAAAGCTTACACTTAAATGTTAAACTTATAGATGCTTTAGTTGAAATGCCTAGTTGTGCCAAATTCTTTAAGGAACTCTTATCCAACAAAGAAAAACTTAGACATATAGTTAACTTGCCCTTAGATGTAGAATGCTCTTTAATTATGCAACAAGGACTACCCCCAAAGCTAGGAGACACTGGCCGTTTCACTATTCCTTGTTATCTTCAGGATGTTCAAATAAGTAACGCCTTGGCTGACTTAGGAGCTAGTGTAAACCTTATGCCATACTCGCTTTTTAGGAAACTAGGATTAAACGAACTTTTGCCAACCCGAATGACCATCCAGTTAGCCGATAGATCAGTTAAACTCCCTCGTGGAATTGCTGAAGATAATATGGTCCGTGTTGATAAATTTGTCTTTCCTGTTGATTTTGTTGTTATGGATATTGAAGAAGACACCCAGGTTCCACTCATCCTTGGCAGACCTTTCCTAAACACTGCCAAGGTCGTCATCGACTTTAATAAAAAATCTTTAAAACCTTCGAGTTGGAACTGAGGAAGTCACATTCAATGTTGATAAACTAATGAAATATCCTATGGGAGAAGATCTTGGCCTTGTAGATTCTATGTAGGAAATAATTGAAGAACATTTGGAAGAAATTCTCGCAGTAAGCAGCATCAACCCCAACACTATCATCACAATAAGAAAACTATGTGAAGAAAATATGGGATTATGCTCTGCTCTCTTAAATTCTTCCACCGCATCAAGAGAAGTTCTATTTCCTTTAAAGAATCCTAGCCCGCAGTTCAAAACTATTATGACTGCTCCGCTTGGACTTGGCACGCCAGTCACTCTTCTAAGAAGGAACCCAACTCCTGAAGTATATGATTCATCTCTCTAAAGGGAAGAAATTCAAAGGACGCTCAAGGAAATGGAATCAATGTTTTCACCACCTGATTCACAGCTATATGAAAGTTGTGAACCAGAAAGTTCAAATACTGAAATCACCATAAGCACTTCTTCATCAGCTCAAGCTCAGAAGTATGCACTTACTGAAAACAACGATATCATCGTTACTGAAGAAAATGCAACTTCCACATCATCCACTGTCAAATACGAGCTGAGGAAGGATGCATTCTCTAATAAAGCCGAATGGGTTGAAATAGCTTCAGCCAACACATCAGAATCACCTCTTGAAGAATCAGACTTCCAAACAGAGTTTGATGAACTCAATAGAGATGAAATTGAAAGAATGAAGCCTTCTACCGAAGAACCACCAGAATTGGAACTAAAGGAACTGCCCTCTCATCTGGAATACGCTTTTCTCGAAGGAACTTCACACTTACCAGTTATCATATCCAAAGATCTGAAGCCTGAGGAAAAAGCCAGACTCATACAAGTTCTGAAGTCACATAAAAAGGCAATTGCTTGGAAAATCTCTGACATACGAGGGATCAGTCCAAACTACTGCACGCACAAGATCCTAATGGAAAATGACTTCAAGCCATCAGTACAGAGACAGACAAGAGTCAACCCGAAGATTCAAGACGTGGTCAAAAAGGAGGTTATCAAACTTCTTGATGCTAGCCTGATTTACCCTATTTCAGATTCTCCATGGGTCAGTCCCGTACAGGTTGTTCCGAAGAAAGGAGGAATAATGGTGATTACAAACGAACATAATGAACTCATCCCAAAAAGAACCGTCACCGGTTGGAGGGTTTGCATTGACTGTCGTAAACTAAACGAAGCCACTCGCAAAGATCATTTCCCTCTACCGTTCATTGATCAGATGCTCGAGAGATTGTCAGGAAATGAGTTCTATTGTTTCCTCGATGGTTTCTCTGGCTATTTTCAAATCCATATGGAACCTTCGCTTACCGACATATGCCTTTTGGGCTATGCAATGCACCTGCTACTTTTTAGAGATGCATGGTGGCGATTTTCCATGACATGATTGAACAGTGTATGGAGGTTTTCATGGATGATTTCTCTGTCTTTGGAGACTCCTTCACATCTTGTCTTTCCAACCTAGAAAGGATGCTCACTCATTGCGAAGAATCAAACCTCGTTCTGAATTGGGAGAAATGTCACCTTATGGTGAAGGAAGGAATAGTATTAAGACATCGGATATCTAAAGCAGGAATTGAAGTGGATAAAGCTAAAGTTGACACTATTTCGAAACTTCCACCACCTACTTCTGTGAAAGCCATCCGAAGTTTTCTAGGTCACGCCGGATTCTACCTTCGCTTTATTAAGGATTTCTCTAGGATTTCTTGACCTATGACTCATCTTCTCGAAAAAGATACTCCGTTTGACTTTACAGATGACTGTCTAAAAGCTTTTAAATACTTAAAGGAACAGCTAGTGCATGCACCGATCATGGTAGCCCCCGACTGGAGCTTACCGTTTGAAATCATGTGCGACGCCAGTGATTTTGCAGTTGAAGCTGTACTAGGACAACGGAAGGAGAAACACTTTCAACCGATTTACTACGCCAGCAAAACTCTCACGGAAGCTCAAGAGAACTATACAACCACTGAGAAGGAATTGCTAGCGGTAGTATTTGCTTTTGATAAATTTCGTTCCTATCTTATTTTGTCCAAAACTATTGTCTATACAGATAATTCAGCTCTTAAGTATCTCTTTAAAAAGCAAGACACTAAACCAAGACTGTTGCGCTGGATTCTACTCTTTCAAAAAATTCGACATGGAAATTAAAGATAAAAAGGGATCAGAAAACGTTGCAGCAGATCACCTCAGCCGATTGGAAAATCTAGCAATGGAAAAGCTTGAAGAAAGAGATATTCAAGACCAGTTCCTGGACGAACAACTCATGAACATCGGAAAGCAACATCAGGGACCTCGTCCATCATACGATCCCTGGTATGCTGATTTTGCCAACTACTTGGTAGGAGGAATAGTCCAGAAAGGAATGTCAACTTCTCAAAGATGAAAGTTCTTCCGCGACGTAAAGAATTATTTTTGGGACGATCCTTTCATCTTTAAGGTCTGTCCCGATCACATCATCAGAAGATGCGTCGACGGGAAAGAAGCTGAACATATCCTCTACCAAAGCCACCATGGACCAACTAGAGGCCACCATGGAGCTAACAAGACCGCACGGAAAGTATACGACGCCGGCTTTTATTGGCCAACCATTTTTCAAGATTCTTACGACTTGGTTAAACGCTGCGATGCTTGCCAACGATTCGGCAACATATCCGCACACAATGAAATGCCACTTACCAATATCCAAGCCTGTGAAGTCTTTGACATTTGGGGATTAGATTTTATGGGACCCTTCCCTAAATCTAACGGAAAAGAATACATTCTGGTTGCAGTTGATTACATGTCCAGGTGGGCCGAAGCACAAGCTCTCCCAACAAACGACGCCAAGGTCGTCACTAAGTTTCTCAAACAACTATTTTGTTGATTTGGTGCTCCGAGAGCCATAATCAGTGATCGCGGCACACACTTCTGCAATACTCACCTAATGAGAACATTGCAACAGTACGGCGTCACTCACAAAACTTCAACAGCTTATCACCCACAAACTAATGGGCAAGCTGAAGTGACAAATAGGGCCTTGAAACGAATCTTAGAACGAACGGTGTTCAACCATGGGGAAAAGTGGTCCGATAAATTAGATGATACATTGTGGGCATTCAGAACAGCATATAAAACACCGTTAGGAATCACACCATATCGTCTGGTTTATGGTAAGGCATGTCATCTGCCGATAGAGTTAGAGTATAAGGCATAATGGGCGCTGAAGAAATGTAATTTATACATTCCCACCATAAGATCCCATAGGAGAATGCAGCTTAACGAACTGGCCGAGGTAAGAGATAAAGCGTACGATAGCTCCCTGAAATTCAAAGAAAGAACCAAGATGTTCCATGATGCAAGACTCAAGCTATCAAAGTTTAAACCAGGGGATAAAGTACTTCTCTTCAACTCACGCTTCAGAAAGTTCTCTGGAAAATTCAAAGTCAGGTGGAGCGGACCATTTATAGTCTCAAAGGTATTTTCCTTCAGTGCAGTCGAACTCGAAGCCCCGGAAGGTAACTTTAAAGTTAATGGTTAGCGCTTGAAACATTACATTGAGGATTTCCCCATTAATGAGGAAATCTACATTTTCGAGCCACCTTGAACTATTCCCAGGTATCAAGAGTCAAGCTAGTGAGTCTCTTAAACAAGCGCTCTTGGGAGGCACCCCAAGCCTATCTTAGAATAATTTGTCTTTTTATCTTTTTATTTTTTATTTTTAGTTTAGATCTTGTCTAGTATTATCATTCCTAACTAGATGATGCAGGATAACCACTTATTTGACAGCCTTTGAAATTTATAAATCTGAGATAAGTCTTCATTATTTATATATACACATGCAGAAGTCCTAATGGCACTTACAAATCAAAATATTTTACAAACAATCATCAGTTCTTTTCGCATTTGTATATCTTCATAAACTTTAATTGTTACCTATGTTATTTGTGTTATTCAGGATGGAAGCCCCAGCTGAAAGCAGTAAGAAAGGCACAAGACGTGGAAAAACCCGCGAAGGCAAGAAGAAGATGGCTGCTGATAGCATCAAATAAGTACTATATTTATATACTATTTTATCCCTATTTCTATATACTTTTATTACAAATATTTGATAAAAGATACTTATTTCATTCATATTTGCAAAATAGGAAAAAGTAAGAGCTTTAATTAGAAAAAGAACGAAAATGAGTTAAAATGGAG
This sequence comes from Helichrysum umbraculigerum, assembly GCA_949592205.1. Taxonomy (NCBI): domain Eukaryota; kingdom Viridiplantae; phylum Streptophyta; class Magnoliopsida; order Asterales; family Asteraceae; genus Helichrysum; species Helichrysum umbraculigerum. Next base: position 304,207,606 of record CATIUR010000001.1, on the reverse strand, counting down.
TAAATAAAGTAGTTTTTGTATAAAAGTTAATTTGACCTAAATATGATTGGGACAAAGTGGCTAAAATAGTAAAGTTCACAAATATTTGAGTTCGAAAAGTTAAATAGATTAAGCGAAATAATTGGATTGAAGATTTATTGGAGTTTATGAGTTGGACCAAATAATGATTTAGGCTAAATAATAATAATATAATACATAAAGTTAGTATTAATAATAAATTAGTAAATAATGATAATAAATAATCATATACTAACGTACACATTAGTAGTTATAATAATAAATTTAATATAATAATAATAATAATAATAATAATCGTATGATCAAAATAATAAAGTAAATAATAATTAATAATATTAAATGAATTTTGATGATGATGTCTTGTTGCAGAAGCTTCACGTAAAGCAAACAAAGAGACAAGGTCAGTCAACACATGGGCCCCACTTCAAGATGAAGTCATGGTCAAAACTCCAAAGTCATACGGTCAAACATGGACTGAAGGAAAATATATGTATATGTCGCCTAGCAAGATCAACGTACCATTTAATGGAATATTCTAGAAGAATCACGTGGAGGCAACAAGCAGAGGCGGTGAAGCAGACTTGCTGCGTACGGAAATTAAAAGTCACCAACCGCCGGTTGACACTCTCAACCGCTAGTTGGGAGGTCGGCCAGCTCAAATATAAATAGAGGCTCAGATTCAGCTACGAAAAATATAACCAATAACCTTAATAATTCGTAGGTTACGAATTATTAACCCCAAATTCGACTAGAAACACTTTCTTGGGGTTTTAGGAGCAATTTAGTGTCGCGGATTCGCAAGGGTTTGTCTACGATCAAGCGTACGGAGCGTGGTTCACGGTTTTGGTTTGCGTATCTTATTCTTTATTTAATTTTGAATGTGTTTTATTATTGAATATTGATTATGATTATGTTTAACTTAATTATGAACTAATATTTATTGTATTTACTTAGATAAAAATTATTGTTGGAACTATATTATTGAATGTTTATTATACAAGAATTATCTGTATTATATTATATTAATGATGGTTCTTGACATAGTTAACTGATTTATATAAAACGAGGATGACCATATTAAGTTTTTATAAATTAAGTGATTGTGTTTATGTCTTGATCTTAACCTTATGCGATAGACGAAGAATATAATTCATTGATGTAAAGTAATATTGTGATTCACGCCATACCGATGAAATTGTACTAATAAACTGCTGATAGATCTTAATAATTAGTGATACTTTGCGTAACCTTATGATTGTGTTGCTATGATGAAAATTAGCTTAAGCTTAAGTGATTTTCTACATTAGTAATTCACCAATAATAATAGCCAACAATAAATAATCTAAGTAAATACATATTTATCTCTAATTGTTTACTATCTCTAGTTAATTGTTTTTTGGTTATAATTTAGTATTCTTAAATACGTTCATATGGAACTAAAACGTATCCCCCTTATCTGTATATTGTATTGTAATTGAATTATAAATTCTATTTTATTTATAACCACCATTCCCAGTGTTCGACTCGGACTTACTTAAAAGCTATATTATACGAACGGGTTATTCTTGTCTGGCTTGTGTGATAGTTATTTTAGTATTTCCATTTATTTAAAACTTGTTATTTTGTACTCTATTCACACGACATCAGCTGCTATTCAGGAAGAGAGTCTGATCGATGTACCGATTACTCCAGGGGAGCATTCGAGACCTGTTACACCACAGTCTGTCCCAGCATCTGAGACTTCCCGACCTTTGATTATGGGATCACTACTGCAGACCCAGCAGCTGCTTGGGCACTCTTTCAGACATTGTCTATTCATCATGATTTGAGAACGCAATGCTTCACCAAGATCCGAAGCACAACGCAATCAAACAAATCGTATAGCTAGCGGAAATAGCTATATGATAACGTAGAACAAGTATGAACGAGATGAGATATAAAAGAAATGATCTTTTATTGATTTGAGAATGATACACACTTAGCTTACTAGATTTTCTCTCTTTCAAGCTCTCTCTTTCTAAATATTACAATCAAAGAGTTACAATGAAAGACTTAAATAAAAATGACCTAACAAAGCCTATTTATAGACTAGATTAAGTAAGCTTATGCGACAATGATTTAAATGAGTTGACTTAGTCAATCCATCAATGCTATTGTCGGATTGATCTTTTTCTCCGACAATCACTAATCACGGACTTACATATTGTCATTTTCTACATTTAATAAAAGCTAATACTATATACAAACTATTGTCAAAGAAATATTAGAACAACATGTTCTAACAAACTCCCCCTTGACAATAGCTTGTATATACAAACTATTGACACAAAATGTTAGAACAACATGTTCTAACAAACTCCCCCTTGTTAATAGCTTGTATAAGTCTTTGACTTTAGCTTGATTGATGAGCTTGATGAGAGAGAGAGAGAGAGAGAGAGAGAGAGAGAGAGAGAGAATAATCTTCGAGCATCCAAACTTCACAAAATCTAACTGTTCCCGATTCTGATAGCATCAGAATATATCATAACTCCCCCTGAACAGTAGATTTTATCTTCCTTGGTCTTGTATCAATCAAGTAGCAGCAACTTTAGGAACCCACCTGAGCATAGTTCCAACAGGCTTAGATAGCCCTGACAGCCATCGATAAGTTGTGTCTACATAATCCAAGGAAATCGAATTCCATCTAGATAAGAAACACGGTGCTTCAGATCTAAATTGTTGACAAGGAATCGATGGTGAAGAAGTTCGCCTTTGGGAGAAAGGAACAAAATCTTGAGGTTGCTTTAACACCATACGATGATATCGTGAAGGTGTTAATGCAAACAATTGTGCACGTGTGTATACACAAGATTTTGTTTGTCTTGACTCCACTGAAGGTTGTATCAGTTTTGAAGAAGCTCTTTTTGTCTTCTTTTGATGTCTTGAAACCGATTTGTTTTCACACTCAACCTTTACAAAAGCCAAACAATCAACCTTTTTAGGAGTTGATTGTGATTTCTTAGAATACTTCTTATTCTTTTGCGAAGAATAATTAGTAAACTGTGAAATCTTTTTGTCACATGAAGATTTACTTGCGAAAATCTTTTTCACAACCTTTGCAGGTTGTACAACCTTTTCAGGTTGTTTTGCAGAGTGAGAGTTTTGAGAGAGTTGTCCACGAAGATCTTGAATAGTTTTCAAAGCAAGACTATGATCTTCTTATAGCTTGATTAGCCCCAATTGTTGATTCTCAAGTTCAAGAATCCGTTCTTCCATTCTCTGAATCTTTGAATGCATTTCTTCATGTTCAGTTTTCATCATCATCACTTTAGATTGCAAGACTTTAAGCTCATTTTCTGTATATATTGATTCTTCTTTGATTCCGTCATCATCTTTTAGCAATTTCAACAAACCTTCTCCCCCAAACCTTGTTGACAAAGCAGCCCATAAATCGTAAGAAGTTTCAGCTTTAGTGAAAGCAATGAATACATCTTCCGGTAAACAACATTTAATTGTCTCAAAGGCTTTCTTGTCTCTGTCAAACTCCTTGCGTTCCTTTTCATCCATTAGTTTCCTTGATTTAAATGGAATAACACCAAAGTACGTCCCCTTTGCTTTCGGCCTCTCATAACGATCGATAATGGGAATCCACAACTCAGGATTACTGATCGCAATAAAGTCTTCAAATCGAGTTTTCCAACTAGTGTAATCATTATTACAGAAGAATCTTGGAGGTTGGAGGCTTCCATTGTAGTCAAGCTCAAACTTTGAAGATGCCATTCTTTCCCTTTCTTGAATTTTCCAACCAAATTGTCGTTCAAAAATATCCAAAATTTCTCGGATATAATGAAACTTTTTCCAAGATAAAAATGAACTGTTTTAAGCCTAGAACAAAATTTGGTAACAATAAAATTTTCGCAATTTTCCCTCCAAAAACGCTCAAAAACGCCCGAGTAAAATGAAATTTTTTCAAAGCCAAAATTTGACACTTTTAAGGCTAAGAAAAAATTTTGGAAATACAAAATTTTTTCAGACGTTTCCCGCCAATTTTTTTTTTTTTAAGAACACTTTAAAACCATGCGACAATCACAGTTCTGCAACAAATACTGTTGATGCGACAATGAGAAATTCCGAGAATACGATCCAAGTATAATATTCCGAGAGTAGTAATCCGAGAATGTCAGATTCCGAGACTAACAGTCCGTGAATACCAATCGTACTGTTCATACGACAATAGCTCAATCCGTCAATAGCAATCCGTGAATGATTACTACTATTCATACGACAATAGATATTGTTCATGCGACAATACTCTATTGTCGGAATTTCAAGTCTCCCGCCCAAACGTATTCACGGAGAAAAGCAGTTATTGCTATTGTCAGAGCACTATTCACGGACGAAATTCCCAGATTATCAAAACTGTTGTAAACACCTCAAATCTAACTCAAATGAACTAAATTTGATATCAATCTGCTCGGAATTACAAATCCGACCTTCGTGTGTGTTCAATTTGACCAAAAGACGTCAAATATACCTGTCCGTACACTTGACGAACAAGTCGTATGATAACCAAATCCGAAAACTTCAAATTAATTCACTAAATCAATGAATTAATCACAGATAATCAGATACGAAGACGCAGAGATGATTATACAACCTGAATTCAGCTTGACGTACACCTAATATACCACAGAATTGATTCCGATCTAAAAACGTAGTTTCCGGACACCTTTTCAATCTCAAAACTCAATCAATCTTGCTTAAATCCGTTCGATTTCTTGTGTACGTCTCTGATACCACTTTGAGAACGCAATGCTTCACCAAGATCTGAACCACAACGCAATCAAACAAATCGTATAGCTAGCGGAAATAGCTATATGATAACGTAGAACAAGTATGAACGAGATGAGATATAAAAGAAATGATCTTTTATTGATTTGAGAATGATACACACGTAGCTTACTAGCTTTTCTCTCTCTTAAGCTCTCTCTTTCTAAATATTACAATCAAAGAGTTACAATGAAAGACTTAAATGAAAATGACCTAACAAAGCCTATTTATAGACTAGATTAAGTAAGCTTATGCGACAATGATTTAAATGAGTTGACTTAGTCAATCCGTCAATGCTATTGTCGGATTGATCTTTTTCTCCGACAATCACTAATCACGGACTTACATATTGTCATTTTCTACATTTAATCAAAGCTAATACTATATACAAACTATTGTCACAGAAATATTAGAACAACATGTTCTAACATGATTCGATGTCTGATATCCGCGAGGCAGTCGGGTTACCGAGACTTCAGGACCTCCCTTACAGGCTAGGGTCAGGTCCAAGAGCTTCTCGACCACCATGGTCATTCTTCCCTCCTGCAGCTGGCACTACTGATGCTCCAGTACAGGCTCCTGAGAGCTCACACTTTGATCCTACCGAGATGCTCGCAACTGCTAGCAGACTTCTTGCACCATCACCTTCTTCTGTCCTCCATGATGCTACCATCTCTGCCCTCTATGATGCTACTGTTGCTGAGTTCGACCCTGATATGAATGATCTGCTAGATGAGCCTTAGTTTATCTTTATTATCTTTATAAATTTATCTACTTTATGTTTTAGACTTATCGTACTACTATCTTGTGAGACATGGTTATTATGACTCTATTTATGGCTATTTGCAGAACTCAGTGTAGGAAATGGATGATCTTAAAAGAAGTCTGGTCAAACTCCAGCAAATCACTAGCACCACTCCTTCACGAATCTGGTCCCCCATCCAGTGCTCACCAAGCATAGGGAAGTACCACTCTAGTTCTTATGATCTATCTCATGATAATATATGCTCATGCCTACTTAAAACTCTAAGTGTGGGATTAATACCCCATAACTAGAAAACTTGAAATTTATATTTGACTTAATGCAAAACCCTAAGTTTGGGATTCTCCCTACTTAGTGCAGAAACATTGAGGACAATGTTTATTTTTAAGTGTGGGATAGCAGTATACTCTTCGCTCACTTGTTAAGATCAAAATTTTTTCGAAATTATCCTCAGTAAATAAATAAATCCTTATTTTGCCGAAAATTTTAAAATTCTTTCCACTACAAAAACAGTCTTGCTTCGACAGTAGTCTTACTACTCATTCAGCAGACTGACTTTTCCAAAAGTTTTTGAGTCAATAAATTAAGAAGAAGTACAGATTTTTTTTGCAAGTATTCAAAAGTCGGTAAAAATAGACTGGAACATGTCAGACTCTAAATGATTTTAAAATGAAAATCTAAGAGGGGCATCGCGTGACTGGGTACATACAACCTATACTTGCAGTGAGGTAACTTGAGCCTATTATAAGTATTCATTTTTAATGCTTCACTTTCATTTGTTGTGTGTAACCGGTGCATGCATTCAGAATTAGAACTTGCTCCTGGTATGCATTTCGAGACCACATTGACAGGTGCCATACGTGGCATAGGTGCAATTAAATGACCTGGACATTTACTTAGGATAAAACCCATTTTTATCATATCTCTTCAAGCCTAACCCTACCGATACTCATTTTTAGTATCGATGATCCGCCTAGAAAACCCTGTTGAGCCTTAACCTTTTCGTTTCTAAAAAATCCAAACTTTTAAACCCACTCACTTCCATACCCACCAAAACCTTATCTTAGAATTTTTAAATTTTTGAAAAACGCTATTTAGATATTCTTTTTTGCTTTCCCTCAAAAATCACAAATTTCGTGTTTACTTAAAAATTCTTGTGTGCGTTTCCATAATCAAAACTCAAAGATCGAGAGTCATATGGTGCAAAAAATTGGCACCAAGTAAATTTGAAGTTGTTAAATGGTTGAAAAATGAAAGGATCTCAAAAGGGCAGTAAGAAATTGAAAATCTCTTAGAAATTCCTTGGCAAAGAAATTCTAAGCCAAAAAAATAGAAAAGAAGAAAAAGAAATAAATATGTATCATCTGAAATAAAGCTAAGTGCTTCAAATCTCTCGAAAACTCCGATTCCTAAAAATATAAATCTTCCATTTGTTTTCAAAAAGATAGAAGTCAAAAATAGCTATCTTCCTCCCTTATCGTCATCCATTTCCGTTTTCATTAAAAAGTATATATCTAAATAAAGTTTTTCATAGGTTTGAAAAGGTCCTAAGATAAGCAAAACCCCTTTTTACCTTAAAAATATCCACCATCCATACCCTTTAAACCCTCACATTACAACCCTTACAAATGTCTGGTGATAATTAGTGTCGTCCCTGTCTAAGTGGTGGAGATTTGATTCTCGATCATGCATATGACGATGAATGCTGCATGACTGGTATATGAGCGATTTTGTTTATACTAGAATGATAGGAAACCTGATACACTCTGAGTGAATTGAGTGACCACCTGGTGAGATCGCCCAGTCATGTATATTCCAAGATCGCGAGAATTGAAAGCATGCCTAAGACGATCATTTTATAAATCTTTTGGATATGTCATGGGAACATCTCTCTTTTCCGTACTGGAACAATACTTGTTTCAAATCCGTGCCTCGTCTTTCCTTTAAATACTCACCCATAAAAAATGATTTTTCGCAAAATTAAAGTTTTTGGCATATAACGATTTAGAGTTTGCTTGAGGTCAAGCAAAAGTCTAAGTGTGGGATATTTGATTTGACGCAAAAGTCACGTTTTTGTGCACCATTTCAAGCCCATTTTGGCTCAAATCTTTTAATAAACATCAAATAAACATTGTTTTATGCTAAATATGTAAAATGAGCCAAAGCTTAGACTTCCTTTCGAAAAATCAATTAAATGCTCAATTAACGAACAAAACAGAGCTAAAATGATTCACTTGTGATTCTTTCGTATATTTAAGCTAAACTGGCCTAATTTGTGTCATATTGATCTTCCGGAAAATAAGAAACTATGGGCGCAAGAATCGTTCAAATCTGACAAGAAACGAAGAAGTTAGAGCCAAACGAAGATCACAAGAACTACGACCAGTGCACAAGAACTTACGATCCAGCACACAAGACCACGGACCAAGGGCATACACCCCCCCGTATACGCCCCTTAGAGGGCCGTATACTCCCCTTTTTAGGGCCGTATACCCCCTCTTTGGGGTGGTATACCCCCCTTTTTGGGTGGTATACCCCCTTTTGTTGCCGGATACGCCATTTTTGGTGTCGAATACACCCCTTTTGGTGTCGAATTTCATAGCTCAAGGGTGTATTTCAGTGTAAATAACGGATCAGGGGTGCTGTATGTAAATTCGGTTACTTGAAGCCTATTAATAGAGGCTTAACCTCCTCATTTCAAACACACCTTCAACACACACTTCATTTTCTCATTCCATTCTTTCTCTCTCACACTTTCTCTCTCTAGAATAATAGTGGTAGTATTTAGCTAGTAGGAGTAGAGTAGCAAGCTTACGAGCTTTGTACGGTGTCGCTCCAAGACTGCGATTGCGCAGATTTGTTGTAACGCCTATCAGGTTTTATTATATAATCCTTTCTTGTTATTTTTAAATATCTTATGCTTTTGTCATGATTATTTAAGAATGCCTGTTATGATAATTGCTATTCTAGGCTAGACAAATCTGTGTTTGCTATTGATATCGCGTAAAAAGTCACGTTTTTACTGCCGATATCTCTCTCATTCTGGAACGATTCTTGGCATATTAATTCAAAAACATTACAAATCAGTAACATTATGCCAAGATGGTAAAAACAAGGTTGCACGAGAAAAATCAAGCAAAACGGATGTAAAACGAAGATTCCACACACGTTCGAAGATTCAAGACATCAAAATGAGATTTCAAGACCAAAGTGCCCTCCATCAACATCCATTATTTCCAAGATGTTCATTTTCTAAATACGAATCCAACAAAAGAAGAATCAACCAAAACGGGTAAAGAATGAAGATTCCGCGCCCGCCGGAAGATCCAAATGATCCGTACGCAATATCTGGAGCTAGGGACCTCATCTCAGGGCCTATCTTATGTCAAAATCTTCGTTTTTGAATTACGAATCCAACAAAAAAAGAATCGACGCAAACGAACGTATAACGAAGAAAACACGCACGAATCAAGAAACGAAGCAAAGGACGGCGAAACGGGGCGGCTACAGGCCAGCCGCCGCCGGCCCTAGGCCCACCACCGCCGGCCACCCTACACCCACCTGGGTTTCCGTTTTTGGTAACTTTTGGTACCTGGTGCGCCTACTTTTCGTGTTGTACAGTACCCGGTGCGCCTACTTTTCGTGTTGTACGATACCCGGTGCACCCTTTTGGTTACCTTTTTCTAACATGCACCTCTTGGTGCTAATGTGAGCCAAAGCTCACCTATAAATAGGAGGCTTAAGGCTCCATTTCAAAAATGTCCCATATGCACTAGTAATATCACTTTCTTACTTTCTCATTCTACTTTCTTACTTTAAATTTAGCATTATATTAGTTTAGCATTTTGTTTAGAGTAGAAAGAAAGCTAGAAACGTTTTGTAATCTTTGGTGTACGCTTGGAGTTACGCTCATTAATTCAAGTCTATTCCTTCTCGCATATTAATCTCGGTTATTTCTATCCTTATCTATCTTAATTAAATATGTTTGCTTTAATTATGTTAGATAACGTTTATGCCATGATTAGCGAGTAGATTACTATTGTATTTGTTGTGATGTAGTTAGTATATATATAATTGTGGGATGACTTTAAATACATCGTGAAGTAATACGATGGCCCCGATTCGACTGTTTACTCGGTATAGTATTGTAAATGCTTTTGAGCATAGTACACATATATGGAAGCCGGTAACGACCGAAGGTAGTTGTATTATGGATCGACGTTATAAAATTGGAAACTTTGTGAACGGACTTATCTTGTGATTTTAAACCTAAAACTTACATTCGCCTTTCGATTAACAAACGTGATTGTAACCCTGTAAAGAGGAGTCGCGAACCTCAATACTCGGTCAATAGTTATCTGTGTAAAAACTATGGTTTTAATTGTAACGTCATGCAAGCATTATAAAATGCAATGTGATTATGTGAACTTACTAATAGTATTGTACACTTCTGATCACAATGTACTTATCATGTAAACATCGCGAAGCAATTAAACTCACAACGGAAACATCGGTAAACGATTAAATACGATGTGAGCTACCATAGCATTTTCCGACATGGTCTGGGTTTAACTTTCTGTAAAAAGCCGTCAGCATTTTAATTAGTTGTTTTAGTTTAGATTAGATTAGATTAGGTAGGCTATAGGCTAAATGATCATTTACGAAAATCTAGGTATTTGTTAATTGTATTAAGAAAGGCAAGTTTGAAATCTAACTTAAACCAATACTTTTTCCTAAAACCATGAAACCTAAAGTACGGTATGCAAGAAACCTAAATATTTTCCCTCGTTTATCACGCTTAAATTTCATGGATAGAAATTAATTAAATAAGTCCGGACACAAGTTCTAAGTTAGTTGCTTAATAGATTCATAATCATTGTGGTATTAAGAACGGCTAAACATGTTATGGACTTGCTACTCTATTCCTTCGCCCACGGGCGAATACGTTCAATAATATGGGCCACTGACTCCCTCACAGGAGAGTGTGGAGAGTTGAGCATCGTCTGTTTGGTTAGAATCATGATACCTTAGTTCCTCGTGACATATTAGTTGATAACTGACTAATAAGGAATCTATTGGTTATACCATAAGTTAATGAATCTCATAAGCAACTCAATTTAGTTAATCGTTTTCCCGTAAGAGTCATCATCCCATGATTATTAACTAACGAACTCACAACAAATACTACTTTGCATTATCTGACATTATATTACATTTTATTCGCTTTATTTAGTTTACTTAATTAACTGAACCAAAACCCCCAACGCACTCTTTTAAAACATTTACTAGAAAAGAAAGATTGATTGGATCACCTCCGTTTCAATTCAGTTTCTCTTTAAGAACGACTCTAGGTCCAACTTACCGCCTACTAACCCTTTGGTTCAGTACTAGTAAGTCACACTTAGACCCCAGCAATTATAAATTTAAAACAACCCGTTGACATCGACATCAACAAGTTTTTGGCGCCGCTACCGGGGAGACTAACTGTCCGATCCAGAGGCCTAACCAATCCCAATTCTAGTAAACCCTTAGGATAAAACCTTCTAAAAAAAACACAAAAACATTTCCTTTATTGTTTCTTTTCTTTATTATACCTGTTTCCCTAGATCTGCACCACTGTTTAACTTTCCCGATCCAGAACTTATAATACGCACTATTCGACGAGAAAAGAAGCAATCTGCACTTAAGCAAGCAATGGCCGAACGCATCACTCTCGCTGATAACAGTAAACCCTCTATCGAAGGAAGAGGAGGACCAATTCTCTACCCTGAAACCCCTGGTCAATCTTTTGAGCTTAAACACCACATCATCCAACTAATCCAAAACCACTGTCAATTCCATGGATTGCCAGTGATGACCCAAACTCTCACCTCGACAAGTTCCTCTCTCTCTCGAGTTCCTACAAGCAAAACGGAATTGGCCAGGACACAATCCGTTTATACCTTTTCCCTTATTCGCTCACCCATCATGCGCAAACATGGTTTGAAGGTTTAGAGACCGGCTCTATCCCTTCATGGACTGCGATGGCGACAAAGTTTCTAACCAAGTACTTTCCGCCTTCTAAACAAACCAAACTCCGAAATGACATCATGAACTTTCGACAAGCTTTCGATGAGTCATTATATACCGCATGGGAACGATTCAAAGGAGCCTTGAAGAAATGCCCTAATCACCGACTCGATAAGTCTGCACAATTGTGCACTTTCTACAATGGTTTAGATCCTAACCACCGAACTACCCTCGATGCTGCTGCACAAGGAAGCTTCATGGCAAAGACCGACGAAGAAGGATGGAACCTTATAGAAAACATGACTATGCATCACCACGATTGGAATTCTGGAGATCATTCAACATCTTCCACACCTATCGCTGCTGCAAACCCGATTCCAGTCGAAGCAATAAAGGCACTAACAGAGAAAATGGACTCGCTCGTCAAACAGTTTGGAGAACTTAAAAAACAACAGCACCAAGTACACCAAGTGCAAGTCTGTCAACACTGCACCAACCCGCAACCATCTGGCGAATACCAAGTTGAATATGAAGAAGCAGATGGCACCGTCTACTATGCTCAGTTTCCAGCTCGACCACCCGGTTTCAACCACAACAACAACCAACCTAGAGGACCTCCCTTTCTGCCAAGAAACAACCAATAACCATACCAACCCCGATACCCACCTAGATATCCACCTTACCAACAACAATCACAACTTTCTTATAATCAACCCCTTGCACTTCCTGCACCCACTTCCGACACAAACCAAACCACAGAACAAACCACCAAGACAAATGCCCCAGCTTCAAGTTCAGACGACGCCTTCACCCAATTCATGCAAGGTCAACACTTGCTCAACCAAAAGACGTCCGCTAGACAAGATCAAGCCGACCTCTTCATGAGAAATCAGTTGGCTGTGCTAAAGAATTTGGAAGCTCAAATTTGACAATTGGCACAACGTCTTGAGAATAGACCCCGAGGAAGTTTGCCTAGCAACACGGTTCAAAATCCGCATGTTGAGGAAGCAAAGCAACTTACAACACCAAAGGAAGCAGCTACTACTCCACCTGCTGCTGTTCCAATAAAGGAAGAAACAAAGGTCAAGATACCAGCTGTGGAAACAATGAACAAAGAGGTTAGAATCCATTACCCCGCTAGACTTAAATTTCAACCTAAGAAACTGTCATCCTTAAAGCTAGATGGAAAATTCCTTGATACCATGTCTAGAGTTCCTGGTCGTAATAAGTATATTAGAAAATTGCTATCCACCAAAGATAAATTGCCTGAAATGAACAACATTCCCCTTAGTTCTGAAACTTCAGCCCTACTTAAAAATAGCCTTCCCGAAAAATTAGGAGATACTGGTAGATTTACACTCCCTTGTTCTATCTACAATTCCGGAAATATGAGCGCTTTAGCCGACTTAGGAGCCAGCATTAACCTTATGCCCTACTCCCTGTTTAAGAGGCTAGAACTTGAAAACTTGAAACCCACTAAGATGACCGTCCAGCTAGCCGACCAATCTGTTAGATACCCCAAGGGAATAGCTGAGAATCTCCTTGTTCAAGTTGATAAATTTTTCTTTCCAACGGATTTCGTGGTAATGGATATCAACAAAGACATAAACATCCCAATCATCCTTGGAAGACCATTCATGAATACAGCTAGAGCAGTGATTGATGTGTATAACCACACGATTGTTTTACGATCGCATGGTGAAAGCACCACTTACAAGATCGACCAACCGGAATGCACTCCAGAAGAGGAAGAATGTTGTGCTATATCCACAGGAAAAGTCTGTTCCGATGATGAATCAGAACCAGAGGAGGAACCGCAATTCACCCGATCATCAGTTCTCATTTCTGACACCGAATACGACCCAGAAGAGGAAGAATACGAGGAGGCAGATGAAGAAATTGAATCTGATCCTGAGGAGGAAGAAGAAGAGGAAGAGGAAGAAATGGAAGAAGATAAAGATCACACTGATTTGCCACAAATGGCCGAAGTTAAAAGAATACAAAATTGCGATGATTACTTTTCATCTGAAGAATCAGTTGATTACGGAGTCATCCGTCAAGAGCTCAGATCCTCTCATCTTAAAAGAATGGGAAACATCCTAGATTCCTATCTCGATCCATCAAAACCCTTCACCAGAACCCGACTCCGAGACATAGAAACTTTTGAAGAAGGACTCCGATCATCACCACACCCAGACCAGTATGCTAAATTACTACAGAGAATTTCAGCATATAAGGCACGTCAACCAGGAAGCTTTTCCGAAGAGAACATCCATGACATAACAACCGAAGTCCGAACCATCGAAATCGATAGTTATCGACCCTTCAACAACGCACCCTCAGACGAAGAACTCCACCAATTTCCCGATTCACATGACAAAGATTCCGACTGCAACAGTGAATGTGATGACGACTACGTCAACATCACTCTTGATGAACGCTCTATTCCACAACCTCCTCTTGCTCCACCAAATTCCCCTGCCGTCACAACTGAGAGACTAGAAATTCCTCTGATAGATAGTCATCAAGACATGATCGAGATGATTGACGAATACGACGATGTCCGAATTATCGTAGAGGCCATCAAAGATTCAACCAATGACTACAACACCGCCCAGAGACACATGATAAGGGCAATCATACGAGACTACGATTCATACCTCGCCAATTATGGAGAACCAGAGCCTAGCACTCTTCGGAGAAATATTCGAGCATTCTCTAACCTGCTTCAAGAACAACTTACCAGAGAAGCTCAACAGCGAGAAAGACCCAACTACCCAATGGGAGAAATCGAATTCTACGGAAACCAAAGGCGAATATACCAAAAAGTATATTGTGCCTTAGCAGGATCATCTTTTCCGTACTCATCAAGTCAAAAAGCTATTCTTGCATCAATGAGAACCAATCTGGAAAGAGCCACAGGGAACCCAAGAAGTTATGCCGACATCAGAATGGTGGGAGATCTTAGAACTCTTCTAGATCTCATCAAAACTGGAGAGCACCTCACAGCATCAGAGAACTGCAGGATCGTCATTCAATCCACCATTGGGCACCACGTTGAACTAATAATTGATGAGCTGAACGACCCAGCCTATGAAGAGGAAACTCGTGAGGTACCGAGATTCATCCCGCACATGTCGCAAATCAATTTAGCCACTTATCTGACTACCAGACTGCGCGAAATGTACCAAGAAGAAGACGTAGAACTCGACGTCTATCGAAATGGATATCGCGAGATATTCAGCAAATTAATTTGCATCTTCACCGACTCGGATTTTCCCTTCAACCGTGAACAGCATCAACTAATCAGACAAGTGTGTCAAGCAACCAGATCCTTCGGAGGAGACCCTTGGGCTAATGATTTTGAAGAAGTGAAAACCGAATTCATGGCTTTAATCGTCTCGATAGGAAGAAACCACCCACAGCGTGAAATCGTTCGAACTTACACCTGCACTCGAATTGACCCTAATGGACCAGTCACAAGGGCAGTTCGATACATCTGCTATGGAATGGCAATTCTCGACCGACTCGCCACCGATCACTTCAAAAGCTTCAGAATGCTATCCACCAACCCACCAACTCTCATTGCTAACATGATAGAGCAATTCCTACAATACTACCCACCACGATACTCTCTACCAAGGAACCACAGTGACCATGCCACCACTACGGATGCATCAAGCATCATCTGAAGAAGAAAAGGACTAAGTCGAGCTCTCGACTTTAAAAGAGCGCTTCTCGGGAGGCAACCCGTGTTTGTTATTACATTTCTGCAATTTTACTTTCCAAGAAGTGATGAAATCTCCGACTATCTTTCACACTCGGATCATACAAAGAATGCTCCAGCCTACAAGGAAGCATCAACAACCAAAGAATAGTATATCCGACGTGTTCACACTCATGAGACCAATCACAAAAAGACTTGATCAAAAATGCACCAAAGAAGACAAAGACCGGCAGATGCAACCAAAGGAATACTGCAACTACCGGGGAGTACTTCTATGCCATCTCTTTCATTCATTTTAAATATGCCATATCCATTATGCTTATCACTAAGTGTGGGATTCAAACCCAACTCACACACTGAAAGAATGAATCTTAGATGTTTAAAACCCTAAGTGTGGGATTTTACCCCATTCAGAGCTTAGTATAACATCGAGGACGATGTTCCTTTAAGTGTGGGATAGCAGTAGTTATACTACTGTAGAATGGATAATGGTATATTTTTGATTCTAAAATCGTTGCTCTTTATAAGACCTTGCTTCTCCATAAAAGTAAACAAAATTTTTCAAAATTAAGTTAAAAATATGTTGAAAATGAAAAATTTTAAGGAATGATTTACTTTGGGGAATAAGGACGAATAAAATATAAATTCTTTTGAAAAACAAGTTTAAAAATCCCATAAAGAGCATCGCATGACTAAGCACACAACAAACCAACTTTCGATTCGTGAGGTATCTTGAGCCATATGAAAAGCATTCACTTTTAATGCTTCACTTTTTCGATTCTTGAGTGTGCCGATGTATGCGTTTAGAATCAGAAATTGCTCCTGTAATGCATTTCGAAGCCAAACTAGTGAGTAAAAAGAAGATCGAATCACATCATTCTTGAACCCTTCTATACACCCCAAAATAAACACGTCATCCCGTACCTACTCAAAACATCCCTCAAACTTCATAAAGAGTTTCAAAGATGAAAAGAAGAAAAGATACAAGGATACGAAGTCAAATTACCCAAGAAAACTCGAAGAAAAGAAAGTCAAATGGAGAAGAAGACTCCTCCCGAAAGAAAAAGGCGTCAATCCTCCCGAAAATTCAAAAATTTCAGCTTTTCGCTTCACCAAAAATAAAACCTATGAAAAAACCCTACAAAACCCCCTCTCACATCACCAAAACCCTACATCACTCCCCTAGAATGATTGTGGCTAGATCGACTTCACGCTCACCCAAAAGGTAACGATTTGATTCTCGATCAAGCCTATGACGATAAACGATGCATGACTGGCATTCTGAGTGATTGATAATACTAGAATAGGAAACCCTAAACACTTTGAGTGATTGGAGTGACCACCTTGAGAGGATCGCTTAGTCATGTATCAAAGATCAAAGATCAAAAGCATGCTCCTAAAGATTACAACCTAGCTTTCAAAAAAATTAAATATCTTTATTTTTCCAAAACCCCATTTAGTAAAGAATTCCGTCTTAAAACTTTTCATTATCTGCTTATCTTTAACCATGTTGAAAATGAGTTTGCTTGAGGACAAGCAAAGTTCTAAGTGTGGGATACTTGATATCGCGTAAAAAGTCACGTTTTTACTACCGATATCTCTCTCATTCTGGAACGATTCTTGGCATATTAATTCAAAAACATTACAAATCAGTAACATTATGCCAAGATGGTAAAAACAAGGTTGCACGAGAAAAATCAAGCAAAACGGATGTAAAACGAAGATTCCACACACGTTCGAAGATTCAAGACATCAAAATGAGATTTCAAGACCAAAGTGCCCTCCATCAACATCCATTATTTCCAAGATGTTCGTTTTCAAAATACGAATCCAACAAAAGAAGAATCAACCAAAACGGGTAAAGAATGAAGATTTCGCGCCCGCCGGAAGATCCAAATGATCCGTATGCAATATCTGGATCTAGGGATCTCATCTCAGGGCCTATCTTATGTCAAAATCTTCGTTTTTGAATTACGAATCCAACAAAAAAATAATCGACGCAAAAGGATGTATAACGAAGAAAACACGCATGAATCAAGAAACGAAGCAAAAGACGGCGAAACGGGGCGGCTACAGGCCAGCCGCCGCCGGCCCTGGGCCCACCGCCGCCAGCCACCCTACACCCGCCTGGGTTTCTGTTTTTGGTAACTTTTGGTACCTGGTGCGCCTACTTTTCGTGTTGTACAGTACCCGGTGCGCCTACTTTTCGTGTTGTACGGTACCCGTGCACCCTTTTGGCTACCTTTTTCTAACATGCACCTCTTGGTGCTAATGTGAGCCAAAGCTCACCTATAAATAGGAGGCTTAAGGCTCCATTTCAAAAATGTCCCATATGCACTAGTCATATCACTTTCTTACTTTCTCATTCTACTTTCTTACTTTAAATTTAGCATTAGATTAGTTTAGCATTTTGTTTAGAGTAGAAAGAAAGCTAGGAACGTTTTGTAATCTTTGGTGTACGCTTGGAGTTACGCTCATTAATTCAAGTTTATTCCTTCTCGCATATTAATCTCGGTTATTTCTATCCTTATCTATCTTAATTAAATATGTTTGCTTTAATTATGTTAGATAACATTTATGCCATGATTAGCGAGTAGATTACTATTGTATTTGTTGTGATGTAGTTAGTATATATAATTGTGGGATGACTTTAAATACGTCGTGAAGTAATATGATGGCCCCGATTCGACTGTTTACTCGGTATAGTATTGGAAATGCTTTTGAGCATAGTACACATATATGGAAGCCGGTAACGACCGAAGGTAGTTGTATTATGGATCGACGTTATAAAATTGGAAACTTTGTGAACGGACTTATCTTGTGATTTTAAACCTAAAACTTACATTCGCCTTTCGATTAACAAACGTGATTGTAACCCTGTAAAGAGGAGTCGCGAACCTCAATACTCGGTCAATAGTTATCTGTGTAAAAACTATGGTTTTAATTGTAACGTCATGCAAGCATTATAAAATGCAATGTGATTATGTGGACTTACTATGAGTATTGTACACTTCTGATCACAATGTACTTATCATGTAAACATCGCGAAGCAATTAAACTCACAACGGAAACATCGGTAAACGATTAAATACGATGTGAGCTACCATAGCATTTTCTGACATGGTCTGGGTTTAACTTTCTGTAAAAAGCCGTCAGCATTTTAATTAGTTGTTTTAGTTTAGATTAGATTAGATTAGGTAGGCTATAGGCTAAATGATCATTTACCAAAACCTAGGGATTTGTTAATTGTATTAAGAAAGGCAAGTTTGAAATCCAACTTAAACTAATACTTTTTCCTAAAACCATGAAACCTATAGTACGGTATGCAAGAAACCTAAATATTTTCCCTCGTTTATCACGCTTAAGTTTCATGGATAGAAATTAATTAAATAAGTCCGGACACAAGTTCTAAGTTAGTTG
This sequence comes from Helichrysum umbraculigerum, assembly GCA_949592205.1. Lineage (NCBI taxonomy): Eukaryota > Viridiplantae > Streptophyta > Magnoliopsida > Asterales > Asteraceae > Helichrysum > Helichrysum umbraculigerum. Next base: position 304,188,860 of record CATIUR010000001.1, on the reverse strand, counting down.
CTTAATGGATTCATAATCATTGTGGTATTAAGAACGGCTAAACATGTTATGGACTTGCTACTCTATTCCTTCGCCCACGAGCGAATACGTTCAATAATATGGGCCACTGACTCCCTCACAGGAGAGTGTGGAGAGTTGAGCATCGTCTGTTTGGTTAGAATCATGATACCTTAGTTCCTCGTGACATATTAGTTGATAACAGACTAATAAGGAATCTATTGGTTATACCATAAGTTAATGAATCTCATAAGCAACTCAATTTAGTTAATCGTTTTCCCGTAAGAGTCACCATCCCATGATTATTAACTACGAACTCACAACAAATACTACTTTGCATTATCTGACATTATATTACATTTTATTCGCTTTATTTAGTTTACTTAATTAACTGAACCAAAACCCCCAACGCACTCTTTTAAAATATTTACTAGAAAAGAAAGATTGATTGGATCACCTCCGTTTCAATTCAGTTTCTCTTTAAGAACGACTCTAGGTCCAACTTACCGCCTACTAACCCTTTGGTTCAGTACTAGTAAGTCACACTTAGACCCCAGCAATTATAAATTTAAAACAACCCGTTGACATCGACATCAACAGCTATGATAGATGTTATGCTAGGGTAGTTATGCTTTAAATCATGCCGTTACTCTGCTTGTATGAAATTAGGATATGTTTGAATTTATGAAATGATTCTCAAATGTTTTATTTATCCAACTTATGCTGTGGTTTGAGACATGTTGATAGAATCCGGCCAATTGCTAGAAATAGGTCCCTCGACTATTCTTAGTCTGAATTATTCGATGAACTCAGCATGGCCGCTGTTCTCCTGATTGAAATACATCAAAGGAGACACGGAGCATAGAATTAATTTCACATATTGAATGCTTTTGAGAGAACTTTCGGAGCATTCGTGACTTAACCGTTAATCCAGAAACTCTGCCTGAAATAAACTGATAACTATCCATGTTACACTACTGCATGTTCTTGTTTGATTGTTGCTTTAGGGTTTGCATGCTAGTATCTAAGTGTCTATTGTGGTTGTTGGATCCATGATTAGGTTTTCAAACATAGAATAATTACATACAACAGTCTAACATGCTAGAATAATTACAATGATCTGTATGAAATAATGTCGAAAATTTAAACGATCGTTAGACAGACTTTCCCAACTTATTCCGCGGGGTAACTCCTGTTCACTTTATTGTTTATTCTACAATTCTTGCCACGATACGGACGTCTCAGACGACCGAGACTGGGGAATAGGATTCGAGGTTAGTTTTCGGTTAAATTGGTACTGCATTTGGAAGAACTTCCGGTGTAGCTTACACTCCATATCTGTTATCCATGTGACATGTTATTTATTTGATTGTGGACAACTTTACGTTAGATAGTAATATGATAGGAGCTATGGCCCATTAGGACATTTACAGTAACGATACGGGATCTCTGGGTGAGGCATCGGAAATACCGTAAAACGGCTTAGTACTTGGTATAGCGCTGGAACCACCTCTTGTGAAGTACAAATGCGTGGAAGCCACGAAAAGGCTGTAGGTACAGTACTATGTTGAACATCGCTCAGAGACCCCAAGTCAGCACTGCTAGGATTCATTATAATTAGAGCCTTAATCCTCATAACTACCCCTAAATAGCATATACCGACATCATAGCAGACACTCGTGTAATCCATAGATCTCTCAGCGACTACACTCCTCATTTATTTTACTGTCTTTAGTTTACATAGAATAGAAAACAAAACCCCCAAAAATCTTTAAAACCTTAGCTAAATTACCAAAGATAATTAATCCTCCTAAGATCCCATGCCCGTTGTGGTTTGAAGAACGACACCTGAGTCATACCTACCGCTTACTATACAAGTAGTAGTATAACTTAGGCTTCCCTGCACTATAAATATAAAACCACCTATCCGATCGTCTGCCCCGACTGGAAGGCCGCAACAACCAGGAAGCAATTCTTGAACCGACCGTTGGAGCGCGATCAGTATGGTTGTTGTTGGTTGTAACCGATTGGTTGTTGATAGTATTGTAGATAAATTCCGTAAGGTGCCATATTCGGATTGCAAATTGGGGGAGAGCTACTCGTGCCGGGTGCGTTTGGTGTTTCGAATAACATTGGGTTGGTGTATGACATGCTTTCCGGATTTGGGGTTTGATTTGAGTTGGGATTGGGGTTTGGATTTGAAGAAGACATTATTAGTGATGAAAGTGTATTTGGTTTGTGAAAAGTGTTTAGAAAGTAAGATGGTGATAATTGTTGTGTGAAAGTATGTAGAGGGTATGTATATATATATATATATATATATATATATATATATATATATATATATAGTTAAAAAATTAAAAAAAAATTCTAGCCTGTTTAAACTCGGACAAAAAAGGAAAAAGAAAAGGAAAAACCCCAGTGGGCCTCACATGCACACCCGTTTGTCGCCCGTCATGGGCCACACAACGCCAGCCCGCGAACGCCCCATTGTGGGTGTTCTGAGAGGGAAAATGCCTCATGGTGGGGCGCGTTACGAATGGTCTAGTTAAACTATGTGAAAAATGTTGGCGTGCTTTAAAATGTAAATCTAGAAGTAGGCTCAAAGTTTTTATGGATTTAATTAAGATTTTATTTGCATGTGCTATATACGACGGGACCATGTTATGATGTACGTCGGATCTTACTTGCATGTAATTTTCTTCCTGATTAACGAAGTTTAAATATTCTACAACAATTGAAGTTGTAATTTGATGCCAGCCGCTGCGGTCGTTTACACAACAGCCGGGATCGGTGGTTTTAAAATTTATAAATGCTGGGGTCTAAGTGTGACTTACGATTACTGAACCAAATGTTAGCAAGTAGTAAGTATGACCTAGAGTCGTTCTTAAAGAGAAACTGAATTGAAACAGAGGAAATTCCAATCAATCAATGGTTTTCTAGCAAATGGTTGGTTTATAAAAGTGATAGGGTTTTGGTTCAGTTTACTAAGTAAAATAAATAAAGCGATAAAAAGATAAAAATAAATCAGATGTGGAAAGCTGTATTTGTTGTGACTTTATTAGCTGGTAATTATGGGATGATGACTTTGAGCTTTGAGGAAACAAAGGTTTAAATGAATTTGTTAACTCTGTTATCTAATGGTATAACCGTAAAGTTCCCTATTAGTCGGTTATCAACTAATATGTCACGAGGAACTCCGGTGTGATGATTCTGATCGTACAGACAATGCTCAACTCTCCACACTCTCCTGTGAGGGAGTCAGTGGCCCTTACGACTTTTCATGGGCGAAGGAACAGAGTAGCAGGTCATTATAAAGGTCAGATCGTTCTTAATACCATAAAGATTACAGATTTGATAAACCATTAAATTAGATTGTTTTGTTCGGATTACTTGAATGTTTCCTATCAGTGAAATTTAAGATTTGATAAGCGAGAGAAACGTTTAAGTGTTTCGCACATATCTTACTTTGAAAAACTAAATTAAGAGAAACGTTTCTTTAAATATAATTTTAAACGTGCATTGCTGAATGTAATCAACAAATCCCTATGTTTTCGTAAATGGTTATTCAGCCTGTAGCCTACCTACTCTAATCTAAAATGCTGACGGCGTTTTGCAAAAAGTTAAACCCAGACCATGTCAGAAAATGCTATGGTATCTCGCAATGTAATCCATCGTTAACCGACAATTCCATTTACGAGTTTAATTACTTCGTAGTGTTTACATGGCAATTACATTACAATCAGAAATGTACTACACTCATGGTGATTCCTACATGATTACATTGCGTTTTACAATGTTTACATGACGTTGTATTTAAACCATAGTTTTTACACAGATAATTATTGACTAAGTATTGAGGTTCGTGACTCCTCTTTACAAAGTTACAATCACGTTTGTTGACCGAAAGGCGATTAAATAGTTTTTAGTTTAAAATTGTAAAGATAAAGTAAATCCGAACAATAATTTTCCGTTTTAGTAATATCGATCCATAATATAACTACCTTGGGTCGTTCCAGACTTCCGTACGTTTGTACTTTGCATAAAGAATTCCAGTACTATATCAAGGAACAGTCGAATTGGGGCCTTCATATTATTTCACGATAGATTAAAGTCGATTTGTGATATGATTACCTTCGATCGTCTCGAACTTCTGTACGTTTGTACTCCGCATAAAGCGTTTCCAGCACTATATTCGAGAACAGTCGAATCGGGGCCATCATATCACTTCACGACAAATTAAAGTCATCCCATAATTATTTATGCTAATTACATCACAACAAATACAAAAGTAATCTACTCGCTAAGCATGACAATAACTAAATCTAGCATAATTAAAGAATACATTTTAATTGAGATAGATTAGGATAGAAATAACCGAGATTAAACGCGAGAAGGAGAAGACTTGAATTAAATATAATATTCCCAAGCTTACATCCACAAGATTACAACACGTTCCGTGCTTTCGTTCTATTCCAAATACGCTCCTAAAACTAGCCTAAAACTAATTTAGAGTGAGAAAATAGAGAGAGAAAGTAGACTGATTTTTTAGAGAGAATAGATGTTGTAGGAATGTGTGTTTTTGAAAAACGAATCCAAGGGTATATTTATAGTTGAAATCCGGCTCACGATAGTGAAGATAGACTCATTTTAGCGAAAAAGCGCGCGCAGCACGCGTACCGGACGAAAAAGGTGGCGCACGGACGAAAAAGCACCCGGCACCGGCCGGACACGGGCCGGCACCGGTTGGCGGACCGGAAAAGGCAGCCGGCGCCGGTCGGGTGCCAGCCTGTTGCTGGCTGGCCTCGCCCGTACAATTTTTTCGGTTCACGTTTTCTTGCGTATCTCTTTCGTTATGCGTCCGATTGCGACGATTCTTTTTGCGTTGGAATCGATTTTTAAAAACGAATACTTTGATGTAAAGAAATCTCAGAGATGATTTTCCGATCTTGAGATGTCTTGTTCCGATTGTTTTGAAACTTTCGCAGCGTATAGAATCTTCATTCTTGATCCATTTTGGTTAATTCTTTTTGCGTTGGGTTCCATTTTTGAAAACGAAGACTTTGGTATGGAGAAATCTTTGGGATGATCCTTTTCACTTGAAATTTCATCTTGGTTGCCTTTGATCTTCAAACGCGCGTGAAATCTTCGTTTTTCGGCCGTTTTGCCTGATTTTTCTCGTGCTTCCTTATTTTAACCTACTTGACAAAATTTTTCATTTGCTTCACATTGTTTTTCAAATGTGAACCCTTATTTTTTTCATCATTTTTATTCTATCTCCACCCTTTTATATATATATTTAAAAAATCTCATATTAAAGAGAATAAATTCTAATAATTATGGTATTATTCTTTTGTAAAAAATATTCATATATTGAATTAAAAATGAAAAATTGAAGAAAAAACGGTTCTCCAACGAAGCACATAAATGAAAATTGCAAAAGATATGTACAATTGCTTTTATTGTACATTATCTTGTCCTTTGACATAAAGTCAGACAAATATACTTAAGAAAGAAGTTAATTCTACATCAAGAATGTGGCACGTTGAAAAACAAGACAACGAGTCTTTGGGTTAAACTCTCACCACTTGATTTCATGCTTACAAAAACAACAACAATACCCAATCCCGCTATAGTTGGGATACGGGGATGTTTGATGTAGACAGTCATACCTCTATCGGGTAGAGAGACTGCTCCCGGGAGGACCTCCGGCCAAAATGAATGAATATAATACTTATGTATGAAATACAAATAAGGTAGATAGCTACACATCTTGATTATATGTCGCACCCCCAAATTTGTTAATTACAGTTAGCGGAAGCATTTGGATCAAGTAGGGGCGCCGACGTAAATGTTGGACATTCATACATATCAGAGCATATGATTATCGCAGAACATATAAGTTAAAATTCCATTAAAGTAAATTGTTTACAAAAGCTACGATTCATCGAATCGTAAAAGTATTTAAGTAGTTAAAGTTTTACAAAAGTGGATTTCGTAAATATGACTAAAACATATTAGTTATACAAAAGAAATCTCATTTCTTCAAAAGATGGCATCCTAAATTCACCATGGGTCGCCTAAGTTTCCAAGATGCGTGCAGTCTTACTTGTGCAGCTAATTCCCTGAAAAACATAGTAAAAAGTCAACAAAATTGTTGAGTGAATTCACAGGTTTTATGTTTAGTTGTTAAACCAGTTTTGTTTGTAAATCGATGACCTCCAGTCAAAATTGTAATTGTTTCGTAATTTAAGTAAGTTATTTGTATGTTGTTGACTTCAGTCAAAGTGTTTCGTTGAAAACGCATTTTCAAATTAAGTTTGTATCGTTCGCAAGTATTGTTTCGTTGGGGGCTTCCCAAAAGTATCGTTAATCGTTGGGGGGTTTCCCTAATAGTATAGTAATCGTAGGAAATACCCTTTCCTATAAATCGTTGTCGTAATCGTGGGAAGAACAATGACGGAATCCCTCGAAGGTTAGCTAGACCAACGTGTAATGACACTATCTAATTCCATAACCAAAACACGACCAAACAGTTGTTGTTGCCTCTAGGACTATTTAAATATACGCTCCGCTCTTAGTTGAAGGGACGTCACGCCGATAATACTATCCGTATATTCATTGTTTAGCGTCACCTAGCTAATGGTTATGGTCTGTATCCACGAGGGCTTCTGGCCTACAGAGTTGTAAAACTAGATACGAACCAAGATTCGTTTGTCATGTTCCCAAAAGTTGTTTGTAAGTCGTTTCGTAAATCAGTTCAAGTAATAGTATGAATCACATTTCAGAGTTAAACAGTTTGTAGTAGTAAGAGCATAATCGTAATCAATTCGTATAAAGCTTATAGCATTTATAAACAGTTGTTGCATAATGTAGCAAAAATAGTTGCTATGTTTTCCACCCCTGAGTTAAAAGCAGTAAAACAGTAAAAGTAGGGGCTGTGAACTCACCTGGTGAGCTAAAAGTGTGCGAGTGCTAGCAAAGCGTAAGTCCAGGTAGGGTCTCTAACGTCCTTAACGTATGAGATTACAAGTTTAAGTAAGTGGATATCTCTATAGACTATCCATGCTAATGTCCACTCAACTAGTGTGTCCAAATATATTTTGTTTTTGAAAATAAACGTGTACGACCCGTTGGCGAAAGTTTGTAATAATAATTCTTAAAAGACATTACTATTAGGTTTGTTCGTTGTATACTTTTCATTAGTATATATTATGTGTTATCGAGTTGTGTTTGTATGTCGTTATCGGTTGTTACGCAAGTTGAATACTTAGTGAGAATAAAGTTTCAATTTTTGGTCCAAAGGTTCTAAGTGTCGGTTTTTCGTTAGGTTTATGTTTTCAAGTCTCATTTTGGTCAAAGTCACTTAATAAGTCACCCAAACCCATTTGTTCACAAGTCTTTCTAAAATAGTAATTTGATGTTTTTCAAAAGCGAGCCCCGTTTTCATTGACTTGGTCAAACCTTCTCGGTTTGACCTGAAACTTTTGCCCAAACCTTAGATATGTTCAACAGTCCATAAAAGTAAGTTACATCACTTATATTATGTTCGAAAGTGTCGGTTTTCATTTTTATACAAAATCAGTCCATACTTTGCATTTTCCAGAAAATGTAGCTGTTTGTCTAATTTTTATAAAATTGTACGTTATGAATTAATTCCCAAGAAAAATACCATTTATTCCCCCATATGTTAACTACTTCCATTAATTTTTCCATGAATTTTAATAAAGTTTAAGTATTTTTAAAAATTACATGTGTCCTCCGAGGTCCAACAGTTGACCAATCTAGACATATGTATGAAGATCTAGTTTTTGGGCAAAATCTACAACTTTTTAAGAAAAAGTTATCATTACAACATTTGTAACTAACAAAATTTCTGAGAATTTGGAAGTGGTTTCAAGTCATTTGGAGTTGTATAGCTCAAGATATGGTGAAATCCATAAGACTAAAGTTTCTGACTTTTCTAAGTAGATTGTATATGTGTTCTTACAAAAGTTATTAAAAATAGTATTCGAGCTCAGAAAAAAATGAGGTTTGCGGGGTTGGAAATCTTACTTCTTGAACTTAATATTTGAGTATAAAAACGTCCATTTTCATGAAGAAATGAATTTTATAAAATTCGTAGAAGTGAACAAAACTTTCTGGACAGAAAGTATTTCTCACATTTTCTTAATTTCAAGTTAAGAAAAGTGGTTTTTGTGTAATATCTTGTTATAATACTTGTTGAGTGAACTTAATATCATGTTATAAGAGTAAAATAGGTGAAGAAAGAGTCCTCACAATGGTGGAATAATGAAGAGAAGGCTGAGACAATGATGAGGAACACTTGTTGTGTAGAAATCTTGAAATCCTTTTGCAAAAGCTTGAGAATGATGGTGGTGGTACTTGGTGGTACTTGGTGGTTGTATGGTGGATTTTGGTGGTTGGAAATCTAAGATAATCTCATATTTTAGAGTGAGAAAGTGTTTGTAGAGAGAAGGTGGGGAGAGTTTGAGAATAGTGTGAAGTGTTGAAATAAGGAAATGAGTGTTTTGCATGTCATATGAATGGGGAAGGAGAAAGTAAATGCATGAGATTTGATAGGGGGAAAAGGTGGTGGCTAACCTCATGGGCCCCATTTGGGTGGGTTGGTGATTCAATTTAAATCTTAGACTGTGTTTACGTATTTAGGTCATTTACCCGTTATTTTCGTGTTAAAACGTTAAATCGCGTAACTTTATTTTGAGTCGTTTTAAATTAATGATATATTTGGAATAATTTTTCATTGAAGTATTCTTAAAATAATTTATTTTGAGTTACCGAAATATTTATTGAGTTTCATTTGGTTGCCTAATTCGATTCGCGCGTTTTTACTGCGTTTGTTACGTTTTAATCAAAACGTCTAAGTTTTTAGTGTACTATTATATAAAAATAACAATATATGATAAATAACTTCTAAAAATAGATTCAAGTTATTTATAGAAATGTTTTACCAACGTCCGTATTTTTGTCGGGTTCGTTCCGAATGTTTTGTACGTAATTATACTAATTAGGAAATATGTAATACTACGCGTATTAACTAGTTGGGCTTTGCTAGACTTACCTCTAAATTTATTGTGAATTCACTTAAGTAGGGAATTAGCCTAAAATGCAAATTTTTAGTGTACTTAATTGTATTCAAAATTGCGGGGTGTCACATTATACTATACTATTTATATGCGGGATGTTGTAAATTGAGATATATTGGTGTATGGTTATAATAAAATATAGTTTATTAGATAGGTATAGTATAAATATAAGTATAATACATATATAGATATAGTATAAATAGGAATATAAAAATATAAAAAATAAAAAAATAAATAGATAAATCAGATAGATACATGTATTTAGAATAAGATACTATATATAAATATCAAATATAGTATAAATCTAAAAGTAATATAGGAAATATAAGTATATAAGTAACTACAAATGAATACAACCACTTATTATACTAAACTACAAATATCTATTAGTAATGCATATGAATGTCTATAATATAAACAATAAATGTAATATGTAATATTAATATAACATAAATAGATATAAATATAAGTAGGAAGAAATATACAAATACCGCAATAGCCGTATACCTAAGAATTTATCTAAACTTCTGTACCTAATAGAATACCTGAAAGGTCTACTCATCAAGAAACACTAAGACGAAACACTAAGATGATGATGATAATAATAATAATAATAATAATAATAATAATAATAATAATAATAATAATAATAATAATGTCATCAAAAATTCAATTAGCCAATAAGAGTATAAATCAATTAAACTTAAGGATATTATGACATCATAAATCATAATAAAAAAATAATTACATTCAAATAATTATATATTAGATAGATTTAATTAATTATTCTAAGAATTGATAAAGAAAAGCCCTATAACAATTAAAGATGGTATTTTATCAAAAGTAAAACTTCTCCCATATACTTACGTACGTTAATTTTTATTTATGTAATTTTTATTCATCTCAAATGTTATCAACTCCTTGAGATAAGGAAAATTATTTGTTAAAAAAAGTCATTTGAATAAAGTGTGTAATAAGAGATACTAACATGACCATGAAGTAATATTAGTATTATCTAAAACTAACCAAATCAAATTTCCTACGTGGCTAAGTATACAAACAACTAATTTTGTGTGCTACCATATTGCAACTTAACATACGTGCTTCAAGTTGATTTGATTTGCATAAAAATAATGTTATACCAAGTGTAACATATATAAGATGATTTAAGTAAACGGTAAAAACTAGCAACGAAAATACAACTATCGGAGAAGAGTTCTTTGTCATAAATCGATCATATTTAGCAACAGGTAATCACGTATCTGTGACACTTCTCCAAATTAGGTAATAATTTACCACTAATCACGTGCATTTCTTTCGCTAATTCCCTACAAAAGTTTAAACTAAACCTCTAATGTGAGATAAGTCTAGCGAGCCCAAAACTTTTGTACAAAAAGTATAACACCCCTCATTTACAATCGTATTATTTAATACATCGGAAGCGTCAGTCCAAATTTCAACATTTTAACTTATAATATTAACATCTTTAAAATCTGATAATTCAAAACCAGATTCAAACTAGTCTTATGAATTACAATCAAAATACATTAAACTGGGTGTTATATAAAATTAAAAGACAACACTGATTTATACAAATCAGATATCAGAGTAAAGCTTTGTCACCAAACATTCCATCCAGCCCGACTTCTTGCTCAACTACTATCCAATCTATAATCTACAAGAAGGGTTAATGTGGGGATTAGCTCAACGCTAAGTGAGTGAATAATAAACAACAGCTCAACTTAGCATAACAACTCTGTTTACATCAAAGCATCGTAAATACACAATATCACAGAGTATCTAGAGTTCTTAGGGAAACCTTCAGCTAAGAACATACGGTTCTATTTCAATGAGATAACATCTCAATACAATAACATGTCAATGAGGATCGGTGGCTCTGGGGATATCATAATACCCGGGGATTCTCCAAGAACACTTACCGTCAATCTGTAAGGCCAATACTGAATAGACCGATAGTTTGGTACTAATCTCATACGACCTAATTTCCTATTAACGAGAAGTACAAGGAAATTCCTGTCGTATTACAATAGTAACCAAACCCAACTATCGTGTTGACCTCAATACTGATGCCCGAAGGCCAAATATAGCATGTGATCACATATTCAATTAGGTCAACATATCAGACTAAACAGTCTATCAACAGTATTATTACTAACAACCATAATCATCATGGCAATAATAAAACAGTAATAATACGTTACCCGTTGTAACCAAACCTGTTACAACTAAATCACACTGAGGTTATAAATCCACTCACCGAATACCCCAGTTGTCCACTCAGTAGTCTAATGTCACTGAGTCTTCTGTTTATCTGGAATTACAATTAAACAAAATGAGTTAGTAACTCATCCATAGTAATCAACTCATGTTAATATCACATCACATGGTTCATAATCCAAATCTCAATGAGTTATTACTTGAATCATTATATTATATCAATATCACTGTTTCAAACTCATTATCAATGTTTAACACACTTAGTAACTATAATCTTCATAGTTTACCAATCACGATCATTTATCAAGTTATGATCACAATATCACTTTAATCACTTTACTTATCACCAAGTGGTATGATTAAACCATTACAAGATCATTAACTTCAAAAATCGTTAATCACAATCATCTTTAATCAATCATAATATGATCATTAGCAACACTTATCCACTTATGTACTAATAACACAAGCTTAAAAGCTTTGATCATAGCATAATCAACTAAACCCTTAAACTTTATTAATGATCATATTTCAACTTCATCATTTCTAGGTTAAAGCTTAACTATAATCACGATTACATTATCAACTAACCATTATAACATGATTACAAGCTTTAATTCATGAATAATCAACTAAACCATAACTTAATTCATGATCATCATTCATTTATATAATTTCTAAGTTAGGTTTTCAATTACAAATCATGAATTAGGCATCAACAAACAATTATTTCATCATTACAAGCTTCAATTTAACATTACTCATCCTAATTCAATCAAATACCTAAAAACCCAATTTCTAGGGTTTATGAAATTCAAAGATTAATACTTACAAAGTGTTTATAAGGATGAGAGGATGATCAAATCACGTTATTGCAACTTGAATCAAAGTTTTAAGGCTTCAATTTCAACTCACAGCTTGTTTTCAAGATTACAAGTAGTCATGTGGTGTATACGTACGGCCAGAGTGATATATCAAGAAGAACATGAATTGATTTTTGCAAAAGATTGATGATTATGGTTTAAGTTTAGGGTTTCAATCTTTCTCTAGCTCTTAATCGATGATACTGGAATTTTGGTGAAGTTTAGTACGTATTACACACATATATTAGAAATATGTGTACTAGTTTTGTCCCCCGTACTTATCATTGTCTGGAACTTAAAAACCATTTGCGGGGGAAACATTATTTTATTTTACCGTCAACTAGATTAATTTAAAACAATTAACAATTTACTAGTCACAATAAAGTATGTGACTTTTTAACCAATTATTTTCAAATAATAACACCGAACTATTTTCTGACACACGAATTAAATATTAAAAGTCAGAAAATATTAAAATACAACTAGACCCGAGGAGTGGATGTTACAAATCTCTCCCCCTTAAAGAGATTTCGTCCTCGAAATCTGATCATACTTAATCAATCTAGTGAACTAGAATCACCATTTCATTTCACTAATACTATACTTTTCATACAACTTACACATCACCAATGTGTATTTCAACTAAATTCACATAAACACATAAATTGTGTTTTGTACTTTATCTAATTCTATTATCACAAATACAGATATCGCATGTTACTCCCTTGAGCAACTCATAAATATAAGCACACATTTTCAATTCTTTCCACATTCACATATCCCAATGTGCATGTTTCTATCTTTTCTCCCTGCACATACACTGTGCACATATCCATTTGAGCATTTCAACTTTATAACAATCACAACAAGTGGTAATGAATATCACAACATGCACATTAACAACAAAGTTGAACTCAAATCATAAATAAAAATAGCAATTTAGCTAATAACTATATATTTCTTTAGCTAACCCATTGCTAGAATCTCTACTTTAGCAACTAGTTCTTTACTGATTTACAACTTGTATTTATATACAACCACTAGGTTATATGAAACTCTTTACTCTGATGGAATCAAAATCATATAACCTACCAACACATAAGAGTAAGCAGTAGGTAGAGGTCAAATCCAATAGGTAAAACTATTATCACATAATCAATTAGCATCCTACCATATCCAGTTGGATGCTAAATCAGCACCAGTTGATACCATGCTGCATTAGCATAAATTTTTCAACAACATAAGGTGATGTCTTTAGTCACATATTCAACAATATATCAACACATTGTTATTCACAATCAACTGACCTCCACTTTGCTTAACTCTTATTTTAATTCATAATAGTTGCAATTAACCACATACACATTTCTTGTACCATAGGTACCACAGTAAAACAACATATTAGTGGTTTATTACTCTTTCATTTCAGTCAATCATTGACTATTTCTCCACTACAGGTCAATATATCTTACATATTATTTCAAATCACATTACTTTATCAGGTATTTAGTAACCTCAACAACTCCATGTAAAATGGCATAATACAAATACATTGGCCAGACGTCGTCATATTATGTCAGGTACACTTCATTTTCAGGTCACTTCATACCATCACTCTCCAAAGTGATTAACTTTTACTTTCACCTATCTCACAAGGTGATATCAATAATTATCGCACATATAATAACACTTGTAGCAGTTATATGACCACTTATTAACTTGCTACCAATTTCATTTATCACATTGAATGAACAACTAATCACATAATCAGGTAAATATAACTCTTTTCACTATTTCATTAACACAGATGTAATGTCCAACACAATTACATCCATCAATCTCTTTATTACCTGATTCAATTTAATTCACTGGTATAACAATTAATACTTATAGCACATTTAGTACTAAACACTTTGTCACTACTATGTGTATTATTCAATACATATTCATCAATCTAGATAACTTTAGTTGAATTACAATTGAGCATTTCATGTTCAATTATCACATAAGTAGGAGCTCAGGTACTTATTTTACAAATTCTTAAAATGCTCAATTTAACACTTTCTAATACTCTACATGATTTAAATACTTCATCATGTTCAATTAATTCACATATATGATCCACATAATCCCATAATCAATGTTTACTAACCCAGGTTAGCAACAATCAACAATAAAATTTACTGGTATATTGTGCAGTTAAATAAACCGCCGGAAAACAACTCATACCCATTAACATATGTGGACCACTTAAAACAGGTTTTTAACATTGCACATATACACAGGAATGATCTCTGGGCTAAAAGAAACAAAAGCCCAATACAAAACGTAAGCTAAAAGTCCGAAATAAGGTCCGAAAAACAGTAAAATGTCATTTTCGACCCCTAGATGGCCCCGAATGGCTAAAAACTGACTAGGCTATCTAGCTTTGATCGTTGGGCCGTTTTCGAGTGACCATGCGAATTTCAACTCATTCTGAGTTAGTGAAATTCGTCACTAAACCGTGACCCTGAAAATACTTATGCATTTTCAAAATTTGCAAAATCCTTCGAAATTTTTCATGCAAACGCGATCCGGAATGAGAGGGCTGGATCGCGTTCACCTTTAGAAAATATTCTCTCACCGAAATCAACATGCTAACGCGATCCGGATAATCATGCTATGATCGCGTTCCTAAGAAATTTTCAGACCTGCAACTTTAGTTGCAAAAATACGAAATTTAAACGCGAATATCTCTCACACTATAAAGAATTAATGTTTGAAATTTTGCAGGCACTTTCATATGATCAAAATGAAACTTTCCCTTTTTACACTTTTTCAATTTACACGTTTTACGAGAAAACGGACGTACGACTCATTTTTGACCATTTTAGCTCATTTTGGTGACACGCCATATTCCAATTGGCTTACTTTCTGATTTCAACCCTTTGCCAACATGTTTATACATATATTTGTGACGTGTGGGCACTTTCATCACCCTCATATACTTGTTCTATCATGTTTTAACTAGTCGACCCGTTTAAGGGTCCAAATGGGCACTTTTATCAAATTTAACCGAAATGACTACACTAGCTCTTTCAATGCACTTTGCTATTATATTTATGACATAAAGTCACTTTAACATTCGTTATACTCGAATCACCACTCATTTTAACCATTTAACCAATAAGTAACCCATTTGGGCACTTTTACAACCCATTTGGGTTTCCGCCCACATGATCACTATTATAACAACCAATTTACATTTCTTTGACTATTCTTAGTCAAAAAACTTCATTTTTACTATTGGTGTCACATTATAGCTTTGAAACACCAGCTTTCACATTAAATTCATCATGTTTAAACCAATTACAACAATTCTTCTATAATGACTTTTTCAAAACTTGTCAACACATATAAAGACTCGTTGACCACTTTGACTTTCTACTTTACCACTTTTAATACCTAGATCATAATTCAACCACAATCATGATCAAGGCAAAACACATAAACATATAGCCACATTTATCACTTTGTAACTTAGTCATTTCAACAATATGACTCCAAAACCATTGATTGTGATATACCAATATCTCATCAATTTCACTATAAGGAGTCCCATTGATTCAATTTATCATGTAGCAATTTACTTTCTAGCAAGGAATTATAACTACTCCTTGCATTTATCAAATCATAATCACACAATGATTTATAATTTATTTTCACATTGTAGACACACTTAAATCCAATTAATACAACTGTTACACTTTATTCAACAAGGTGTCTACAAAATCCATTTCTAGTTCATTATGAACTACTCATGATGTTAAACATCTCAACTAATATTCCTAGCATCACATTAACAAGTAATAATCACCAATGACTCATAACCGGGGAATCATATCAGTCTGACTCAATCACTTTACTACTAATCATCATTGTAAAGCAAGCAATTCCAATTAAGGTAAATCCAAGTAAGCTTATCGAGAATTACCTGATATAGCCGAATTGCCGAGAGTACCAGTCAGTACTTATGTGTTACTGTCTCTGTATTCAAAACAACAATCTCACAAGTTGTTAAGCGTTAGTACATATCACACTAACTCACTAACTAATTCTCATACCACAACTAATCCCACACTCATTGGAATGTTTGACTTGACACGTATCAAAGTTTGGGATTGAACATTTTACAATGTACAATTCACCCAAACTTATGCTCTGATACCAACTTATAACACCCCTCATTTACAATCGTATTATTTAATACATCGGAAGCGTCAGTCCAAATTTCAACATTTTAACTTATAATATTAACATCTTTAAAATCTGATAATTCAAAACCAGATTCAAACTAATCTTATGAATTACAATCAAAATACATTAAACTGGGTGTTATATAAAATTAAAAGACAACACTGATTTATACAAATCAGATATCAGAGTAAAGCTTTGTCACCAAACATTCCATCCAGCCCGACTTCTTGCCCAACTACTATCCAATCTATAACCTGCAAGAAGGGTTAATGTGGGGATTAGCTCAACGCTAAGTGAGTGAATAATAAACAACAGCCCAACTTAGCATAACAACTCTGTTTACATCAAAGCATCGTAAATACACAATATCACAGAGTATCTAGAGTTCTTAGGGAAACCTTCAGCTAAGAACATACAGTTCTATTTCAATGAGATAACATCTCAATACAATAACATGTCAATGAGGATCGGTGGCTCTGGAGATATCATAATACCTGGGGATTCTCCAAGAACACTTACCGTCAATCTGTAAGGCCAATACATAATAGACCGATAGTTTGGTACTTGATGTAACGCAAAAAGTCATGTTTTCAAAGTCATTATTCCACACTTTTTGGGCACATCTTTAGTGAAAACATTCCAAAACAATCATTATTTACTAAAATTCACTAAAGTGCTCAAAATATAGACGTTGCTACAAAAATCAGTAAAAACATCCGAATAACGAACAAAACGGAGCAAATAAGCAGCAACCAACTCTCGCACCCTCATTTATCCTATGATAAACATATTCTAACCTTATGATATGATGTAATAGGTAAAATCGAGACGAGAAAATCAAGAATCATGCAAATCGGACAAAGGACGGAAAAGACTGGACGATTACAAACTCCTATAAAGTGATTTCGGCTATGCTAAAGTTGTACACATCCAATTTCAGTGAGATTGGCACCATTAGAAGCGTAACAGAATTACGAAGACACGGGCGAAAGAATCAGGTCAAACGGACACATAACGAAGGAGATACGCGCGTTTTAAGCAACGAACGAAATCAGACGGAAGCCGTATACGGCCTTGGCCACCGTATATGGCCCTTCATAGACCGTATACGGCCCATAACACACCTTATACGGCCCTATGAAGGCCGTATACGGCCCTGTGTACCCCATATGCTGCCCGTTTGTACTTCGTTTGCTTGTACATGCGTGCTTCGCGAGTTGTACGGCTGATTTCAAGCTTTGCCTATAAATAGGAGGCCACCCCTCCATCATTCCACACACTTCAACATTCCATTCATTTCTCCATTTCCACTTTCTCTCTCACACACTCTATCTCTCTCTCTAAACTCTCTTTCTTTCTTTCTCTCTCTAGAAATTAGGGTTTGATCCAGTTAGTTCTCAGTTAATATTTAACTGAAACTAACGGAGGGGCTACTTTTGTAATAGCGTAGGGAATAGTTCAGGGGCTTTTATTGTAATATTGTCAAGGATATTGCGGAAGTTCTGCTTGTACTCTCTCTCTAGACGCTTATTCAATCTACACTTTATTAACGGTTACTTCTTTCCTTATCTGTTATAATGATAATTGATATTGTTATTATGCTAGATTTAGGATCTGTTATTATGCGTAGTGAGTAGTTTCCTTGTGTGTTTGTTATGATGTAGTTAGTTTATATATGTGTGGGGTGATGCTGCTTTAAACATATAATTGGATAACATTATGAAATAACGGAGGTAACGTTATACGGCTTTCATTTGTATAGCGCCGGAATCATCACTTATGTGTGTAGTACGGAACGTTGAAGCTATGAAAGTCGTGGGCACAATCCGTTGTGGAAATAATGTTTCCAGTAATGTTATATAAATGAAAACCGGTGATCTATTAATCTTGTATTTTTGAATTTCTAAACCAAATCGCCTTTCCTCTAATTAAACGTGGTTAGAACCTTTATGACAAGGAGTCGCGAACCTTGATCAAACGGTCACTACCTATCTATGTTTTCTGAAACTGTAAACATGGTCTGAATTGCGTAGCTGTGGAAATACTGTTTAAAACCTTTCGTATAGTACACCGTGAATCAATCAGGGATTTATTGGGAAATAGTGAGGGCTGGTTTATATCATAGATGGTTGGGCTTTAATACAAACGTAGTTTAAACTAGTCTAGAGTGACCATAAAGTATGTGACCCCGGAAAGACCACGGTAAACGGCACTGTACTTCGTGTAACGTTGGAAACACCTTTGGTGAAGTACAAATACGTAGGAGCTAAGAAAATGTCGGTGGTTGAAGACTGTGTCACATCCTGGTTTGACTTCAAAGCTGTGGAAATGTTTGATCGCACTGTACACCGTTAGTACACCTAAAGATCAGGAACACTGTGGAAATGCTTAGATGCACTATACACCGTTAGTACATCTTGGGTCTGGAAAACTGTGGAAATGCATAATCACATGGTACACCGTAATGAAAGCTCTAGACTAAAATATAACCATTAATATAAAGTTAATAGTCACCAAACCAAGTCTTAATCTTAAATGCCTTGTTTGACTTTGTTGTCCTCGTAGTGTTAAGAAAGGTCGGAACCTTAGTGGGTATGTTACTCTATCTCATGCACCCAGGAACTAACATTCCAAGAAGGGTCGCTACTCCATCACTGGATAACGTTGAAGAGTTGAGCATCCTCCTTCGATCAGACTCAATTTGGCCTAGTATTCAGTGACATACTGATTGGTTTCCCCAATCAGTAGGGTACTAGTGTTTACAATACGAACAATTAAGCTTAGATAAGACACAAACCTTTAAAAGACGTTTTCATATCAAAACCCTAGCATCACCCCCGCATAAGCTAACGAAGTCATAACAGACACATATCCTCCATACTGATTTCATCCCTATTTCTATTTTATTTACTTTTTATTTAATTGCTTTAAAATACGGACCTAAGTAACAAAAACCCACTCAAACTCTGTTTTAAAAAAATCCCATCACTAAAATAAACGACTTGTCTTGATACTCCCGTTTCACAATACGATTAGCTTGAAGAACGACCCTAGGTCATACTGCTGCTATACAGCCGTAGTAAAACTTAGGTCCCCAGCTCTTATAAATTTAAAACTCCACTGCCGTGTCCTCCTTCCGTTGCGTTGACGACCGTGACTGATCGGGTTCACGACAAGTTTTTGGCGCCGTTGCCGGGGAGTTAATCGTAAGACTCTGAAGCATCCAGACGAGTTTTCTATTTAGTGATACTTCTTTCCCATTCTTATTTTCCTTTCCTTGTTCCAACCGACAATATCTTCCCATATCCCACAACGATATTCGACCAGATCATCCGGATCTGAATTTCTCATTTTCGTACCCGATCCTGAGTCGATTATCTGTACCATCCGCAAAGAAAGACGATCCCGTTTTCCACAAATGGCCGCTCGTGTTACTCTCGCCGACAACACCAAACCATCCATCGAAGGACGAGGAGGACCGATTAGCTATCCAGTGATTGACGGAGCTTCTTTTGAGCTTAAACACCACATCGTACAACTCATAAAAGATAACTGCCAATTCCACGGTCTACCCCGTGATGATCCCAACGCTCATATTGACAAATTCATTCAGGTTTCAAACTCCTATAAGCAGAATGGGGTTGAGCAGGATATCATCCGCTTATACTTGTTCCCCTATTCTCTCGCTTTACATGCTTCTACCTGGTTTGAGGGACTTGAGACCGGCTCAATCACCTCATGGACCGACATGGGTAATAAGTTTCTCGTTAGATACTTTCCCCCGTCCAAACAAACTCAGGCAAAGAATGACATCGCAAACTTCCAACAAGCCCACGATGAATCTATCTACTCAGCATGGGAGCGATTCAAGAGTTTACTGAGGAAATGTCCAAACCACCAAATGACAAAGACTGACAAGGTGTGCACCTTCTACCTAGGTCTTGATCCTAACCATCGCATCAATCTTGACGCAGCAGCTCAAGGAAACTTCATGAAACTTACTGATGATGAAGCATGGAGCTTGATTGAGGATATGACGATGCATCACCACGATTGGAAGTCTGATGAGCAATCCTCTATCATTACCCCTCTCCGCAAACAACACCCGCCAAACTGAAGCCATTAAGTCTCTGAGCGATCAAATTGAGACTCTGACAAAACAAATAGCAGATCTGAAGAAACAACCACAGCAGATCCACCAAGTTCAGGCTTGCCAGAACTGTACCAACCATCCCGCTGAAGAATACGAGGTTGAGTACGAAGATCCTACTAACGGTTCAGTCTACTATGCCCAGTTTCCTGTCAGACCTCAAAATCCGCCCGGTTTCGCTAGAACTTCACCACCACGAACTCAAGGAAACCAATATCCTCCACGGAACAACCAACCCCTTTCCAGCCCAGGTTTCAGCCACGATATCCGACGTACCCCCAACAACCACAACTTCCATACAATCAACCACTTCCATTAACCACCACTGAGGATACCCAACCTGCTGAGCCTGCAAAGACCATCATTCCAGTCATGAGTACTGATGACAACCTCAACAAATTCATCCAAGGTCAGACCGCTTTCAACCAAAAGACTACGGCTCGACAAGACCAAACTGATCTATTCCTTCGAAATCAACTCTCGGTCCTGAAAAGCCTTGAGAACCAGATCGGTCAGTTAGCCCAACGTCTCGATACCCGACCGCAAGGGACCTTACCAAGCAATACTATTCGGAACCCCCACATCGAGGAAGCCAAGACCTTAAACTCTGATAAACCAACTCCTTCTATGACTGCTTCTCCAAGGGAACATTCTCCTGTCCCGCCGATAGTTGAGACCAAATCAATGCCCACGCCGAATCATGAAATTGAGATTCCTTTCCCTAACCGCCTGCACAAGAAGTACAATGCCAAGTCATTCAAACTTGATGGAAAATTCTTAGACACCGTGTCTAGAATCCCTTCAAGTACGAAGTACATCCGACGAATGCTGGCAACCAAGGACAAGATTCCTTCCACTCCTAAAGTCTCCCTGAACGCCGAGTGTTCAGCCGTCATCCAGAATGCCTTACCGAAAAAGCTAGGAGACACGGGTCGATTCACCTTGCCCTGATCCATCTATCACTCAGGCACACTACGCTCCTTGGCCGATCTTGGAGCTAGTATCAATCTGATGCCTTACTCGCTCTACTCCAGATTAGAATTAGGACCTCTCCAGCCCACTAAAATGAGCGTCCAGCTTGCCGATCAATCAGTCCGATACCCGAAAGGCATTGCTGAGAACGTCATGGTAAAAGTTGACAGGTTTTATTTCCCCACTGACTTTGTAGTGATGGATATACAGGAAGAAATTAACATACCCATTATCCTAGGTAGGCCATTCATGAATACTGCACGTGCTATTATTGACGTATATTCTCAGGTTATCAGTCTACGAGCACATGGACAAACAATATCATACAAGATTGATCAGACCGACTGTTCAATAATGGAGCATGCAGAGATATACGCAATATCCATGGGCAGAATTACTTCGGATGATGACACTTCTGATTCAGAGCCAAAACCATACAGGCCATACGAGCATACTTGTCTTATCTCAGCTACTAAAGAGTCAGAATCAGAAGACGAGGAAATGGAAGAATCTGAACCAGAAGAAGAAATAGAGGAGGAGGAAGATTCAGAGCAGGATGAAGAAGAAGAGGAACAACCTGAAACAGAACCAGAGGAAGAAGAGATGGAAGAAACGGAACCAGAAGAAATGGAAGAATCCGAGGAAGAACAGGAAGAATCAGAGCCCGAGGAAGTATATCAGTCCACACCACCTCATCAATACCTTCCTGACTCATATTTACCGACAGCAGAGATTATGCAAATCGAGAACCTCGAGAACTTCATCCCTCTGTTACAAGATGAATCAGATGAAGATCCACTGACTGATTACTCTCACGATGCAGAATTTGGTCTCACCATGGAGAAACTAATTGCATCAGCTATTGATCCCACCAAACCTCTCGTGTCTCCCCGACTTGACGCTCTGCTGAATATTGAGAAGACTATAGCTTTATCCGCACAGCACCTGGAGCTTCGAGACAAACTCTTGAGAAAGATTGCAGCATATAAAGCATCCCGACTTCCCCAAAGGATTCAAACCTTTGACGCATCTGCACCTCGAAGTCAGTTCGAGAAGGGAAGTACATCCGGATCTAGCCGTGATTCTGATTCTCAGGAGGAAAAAGACATCGAGATGGATTCCTCTCAGCCAATATCTCAGATTACTGATGACTCCCTTCCACCATCCGATAGTGTTAAGTTCCCTGATTTCCAGGCTAGGGATACTCCAGCTGAGGAGAGTGATGACGATGACATCATCTATATTGATGTTCCAATAGATATTCGGTATGTCCGACTTCTTGCATCTTCGACTGTTCCCGCTTCTCCTCAAATTCCGACTATCTCTAACCATGAGGAAATGATTAGTGCTATTGAAGAATTCGAAAACGACATACCTATAATGACAAGCATTATCATTAACTCCACCAATGATTACACTCCACACCAAAGGAACCTGATTGAGGAAATCATAGCCGAATCTGAGGTCAACCAAGCCGAGAATTCCCAAGATTACAGATTCTTCCACAACCGCCTAAATGCCTTTGCCGAAGACCTTGCTGCTCAGCTGCTACGAGAGCACCACACTGCTGGACCAACACCTGAGGAGCTAGAGTTCTTTGAAGACCAAAGACGCATGTACAGGAAGATCTATGATACACTATTCAGATCCGCATTTCCATATTCTGCTGAGCAACACGAGTTCTTAAATTCTTATCGCAGCAATATGTACAATGCTACTGGGAATCCCGACGCAGACATAGACATCCGGTTGATGAATGATCTCAGGGGACTTCTAGATTCTATGGCTAGGAATGATCATATCGACGAGACTTCTCCTCATCGGTTCTACATTGACTGCACCATCGAGTACCATGCTCACAAGATTGCCGAAGATCTCGGGTACGAGAGTTCTGACGAGAGGACGCGTGTCATCCCTTCTTCTAAACCTGAAGGTTCGATGGTTAACATCGCGAACTTCCTCACTGATCGAATCAAGGAAATCTTCGCTGAAGTACCTGATGAAGAGCACAGTCAAGTATTCAACTACGGATTACGTGAGGTTTACGACATGATGAACAATACCTTTAAGAACTCCGACCTCACGTTTTCCCACTACCAGACCAGTCTCATCCAGGGTATTCATGAATCTATCAGAGAACTTGGAGTAAACTCCAGTATTGCAGATCACGAGACTTTACACCTGCAGTTCTTTGGATTTATGGACTCACTCAGACAATACCATCCTGAACGAGAGATGATTGAAGCTGATGGATTCTCTTTTGTAAATTCCCGCAGAATTATCTCCAGCACAATAAAGGAGATTACTTGGGACCTGCTGCACATAAAAAAGATTACAGAGCAGCATCTGCAGAACTTCCCCATACTTTCATCTGAGATTCCAAACATCGTCGACATCATCACTCGCCATTTTCTGAGAATATACCCACGTAACCCCAGGATTCCACTTCTGCGCACTTCCGGTCCTGGTGGTTCCAGCACCAACTAAATCTGAAGGAAGGCAAAGTCGAGCTCTCGACTCTAAAAGCAGCGCTTCTCGGGAGGCAACCCGTGTAATAAGACGTGTAGAGAGAACAGTGTCAATAAGTGAAGATATATCTCTGACTATCCTTCACACTTGGTCGTCACCAAAACACTTTCTGATATTACAACTCATTTGCAAATAAACCACTCGTCTCAGAAATAAGGAAATCAATTTGAAAAATGATAATTCATGTGTTTCGAGCATTTGAGGTACTTGCATACTACTTTTATGCCTTATGCTCGAACTCGTTTAAAAACACATGTTTTATAAAAATGATTTGTAGTAGAAAATATCTTTTCAAAGTTCTGAGACGGTGATTTATCTTTTCATTTACAAATACCTTGAGTTTGTAAACTGGTACGACCAACGTGTTCACACTTATGAGATTGATTCACAAAGGGAATAATGGATGGAAAAGAAACCAAATAGCAAGACGCTTGAAGCTGTGCCGCTCTTCATGAATGCAGAAAAAGATCTTGGCAACACCCCTTTTCAGCAAATTCAGATTCTCAGCTTCTTTGTTGCTCGCTATCTGGGGAGTGTCTTAACCTTTACTCTCTTTTGTTTATGATTCTGTATATTATTTGCTTTGTTAGTTTGTGAAAGTAGTCTATACTCTATCCTAAGCTTATCACTAAGTGTGGGATTCCAGCCCAAAACAAACACTTGAGAAACATTTTCTTACATGTTCAAACTCTAAGTGTGGGATTTTACTTCCAGTAAATCTCAACTAAAGAGAACATTAAGGACAATGTTCCTCTAAGTGTGGGATAGCAGGTATAGAATACCTTGGTTAGTTTTCTTTGATTTTTAATGTCCGAAATAGTAAACTCAGAAAATGTTCCTCAAATTTTTCAAAAATTTTTAAGAAAATTAAAAGTATGAGCTAAATCTATTGATTTACTCTGCTAATTTTGAGCCGAAATATCTTTTGAGAGGAGCTATTTTCAGATGTGAGTAATATATTTCGGAGTCTAGGGAAAATAAGGTAGAAATTGCTTAAACAAGAAATAATAATCTGATGGAAGCATGACGAAGCACATACAACCCTATTTGCAGTGAGGTATCTTGAGCCTAATAGCATTCATCTTTAATGCTTCACTAATCATTTCTTGCCGATGCATGCATCTCTGAATTAGAACTTGCTCTTGACATACGCTTCAAGACCACATTGGTGTGTACCGTACGCGGTATAGGTGCAATTAGATGACCTTGACATTCCCTAGGATTTAAACCCCTTTTCACATATCTCTTCAAGCCCAAAACCCTTCCGATACTCACTTTTAGTATCGATGATCCGCCTAGTAAACCCTGTTGAGCCTAAACCTTTCGTTTCATAAAACCCCCAATAAACCCTACTTCCCAAAATACTCCCAAACTTATCTTAGAATTTCTGAGGTTATGAAGAACATCTTTTAGAATGTCTTATCCTACCCCTTTCATGCTCTCAAAAAGATTGAAGAATCCTTGGTGTGAAAATTTGACACCGCGAAAAGACTCGAAACGTTCAAGATAAGGGATTTCTGAAAGAATCAAAGAAGAAAAATATCCTTGGAAATTCTCTGGCAAAGAAATTCTGAAGAAGAAAAGAAAAATAGAAAAATACAAAAGCAGAAAAAGAAAATAAAAAGAAGAAAAAGAAGAAAAGAAAGAAAAATAGTTCCGCAAGAATAAAGCTTAAAGTCCTTTGAAGTATCATCAAGATTCTGATAGAAGACCAAAAGCTACCTCTCTCTCCGTTCTGAAATAAAGTTGTTCATGATCTCAGTTGTTTTAAGATAAGCAACCCTTACAACCCAAAAATACCACTATCCATACCCTTTACCCCTCACCAAACACTACAACCCTCATGAATGTCTTGGGATAATTAGCACCGTCCTCACCTAAGTGGTGGAGATCCGATTCTCGACCAAGCCTATGACGATGAGTGCTGCATGACTGGCTATTTGAGCGATTTCTTTTGTTCTAGACTGATAGGAAACCCGATACACTTTGAGTGAATTGAGTGACCACCTTTAGTGAGATCGCCTAGTCATGTGTACTCCAAGATCATGAGATTTGGATGTATGCCTAAGAGAATCTTTTCTTGTTTAAGGAAGGATCATCTTATATTTCCCTATATTCCTGAAACTATCTTATTTGCATTTGACAGTGGTAACTCTTAAAAATGTTGAAGCTCGCTCTAAAAATTGTTTTAAAATGTTTTCAGAAACTGAGTGTTGCTTGAGGACAAGCAACGTCTAAGTGTGGGATAACTTGATGTAACGCAAAAAGTCATGTTTTCAAAGCCATTATTCCATACTTTTTGGGCGCATCTTTAGTGAAAACATTCTAAAATAATCATTATTTACTAAAATTCACTAAAGTGCTCAAAATATAGACGTTGCTACAAAAATCAGTAAAAACATCCGAATAACGAACAAAACGGAGCAAATAAGCAGCAACCAACTCTCGCACCCTCATTTATCCTATGATAAAAATATTCTAACCTTATGATATGATGTAATAGGTAAAATCGAGACGAGAAAATCAAGAATCATGCAAATCGGACAAAGGACGGAAAAGACTGGACGATTACAAACTCCTATAAAGTGATTTCGGCTATGCTAAAGTTGTACACATCCAATTTCAGTGAGATTGGCACCATTAGAAGCGTAACGGAATTACGAAGACACAAGCGAAAGAATCAGGTCAAACGGACGCATAACGAAGGAGATACGCGCGTTTTAAGCAACGAAAACGAAATCAGACGGAAGCCGTATACGGCCTTGGCCACCGTATACGGCCCTTCATAGACCGTATACGGCCCATAACACACCATATACGGCCCTATGAAGGCCGTATACGGCCCTATGTACCCCATATGCTGCCCGTTTGTGCTTCGTTTGCTTGTACGTGCGTGCTTCGCGAGTTG
Source organism: Helichrysum umbraculigerum (assembly GCA_949592205.1). NCBI lineage: Eukaryota > Viridiplantae > Streptophyta > Magnoliopsida > Asterales > Asteraceae > Helichrysum > Helichrysum umbraculigerum. Next base: position 304,161,860 of record CATIUR010000001.1, on the reverse strand, counting down.
TACGGCTGATTTCAAGCTTTGCCTATAAATAAGAGGCCACCCCTCCATCATTCCACACACTTCAACATTCCATTCGTTTCTCCATTTCCACTTTCTCTCTCACACACTCTCTCTCTCTAAACTCTCTTTCTTTCTTTCTCTCTCTAGAAATTAGGGTTTGATCCAGTTAGTTCTCAGTTAATATTTAACTGAAACTAACGGAGGGGCTACTTTTGTAATAGCGTAGGGAATAGTTCAGGGGCTTTTATTGTAATATTGTCAAGGATATTGCGGAAGTTCTGCTTGTACTCTCTCTCTAGACGCTTATTCAATCTACACTTTATTAACGGTTACTTCTTTCCTTATCTGTTATAATGATAATTGATATTGTTATTATGCTAGATTTAGGATCTGTTATTATGCGTAGTGAGTAGTATCCTTGTGTGTTTGTTATGATGTAGTTAGTTTATATATGCGTGGGGTGATGCTGCTTTAAACATATAATTGGATAACATTATGAAATAACGGAGGTAACGTTATACGGCTTTCATTTGTATAGCGCTGGAATCATCACTTATGTGTGTAGTACGGAACGTGGAAGCTATGAAAGTCGTGGGCACAATCCGTTGTGGAAATAATGTTTCCAGTAATATTATATAAATGAAAACCGGTGATCTATTAATCTTGTATTTATGAATTTCTAAACCAAATCGCCTTTCCTCCAATTAAACGTGGTTAGAACCTTTATGACAAGGAGTCGCGAACCTTGATCAAACGGTCACTACCTATCTATGTTTTCTGAAACTGTAAACATGGTCTGAATTGCGTAGCTGTGGAAATATTGTTTAAAACCTTTCGTATAGTACACCGTGAATCAATCAGGGATTTATTGGGAAATAGTGAGGGCTGGTTTATATCATAGATGGTTGGGCTTTAATACAAACGTAGTTTAAACTAGTCTAGAATGACCATAAAGTATGTGACCCCGGAAAGACCACGGTAAACGGCACTGTACTTCGTGTAACGTTGGAAACACCTTTGGTGAAGTACAAATACGTAGGAGCTAAGGAAATGTCGGTGGTTGAAGACTGTGTCACATCCTGGTTTGACTTCAAAGCTGTGGAAATGTTTGATCGCACTGTACACCGTTAGTACACCTAAAGATCAGGAACACTGTGGAAATGCTTAGATGCACTATACACCGTTAGTACATCTTGGGTCTGGAAAACTGTGGAAATGCATAATCACATGGTACACCGTAATGAAAGCTCTAGACTAAAATATAACCATTAATATAAAGTTAATAGTCACCAAACCAAGTCTTAATCTTAAATGCCTTGTTTGACTTTGTTGTCCTCGTAGTGTTAAGAAAGGTCAGAACCTTAGTGGGTATGTTACTCTATCTCATGCACCCAGGAACTAACATTCCAAGAAGGGTCACTACTCCGTCACTGGATAACGTTGAAGAGTTGAGCATCCTCCTCCGATCAGACTCAATTTGGCCTAGTATTCAGTGACATACTGATTGGTTTTCCCAATCAGTAGGGTACTAGTGTTTACACTACGAACAATTAAGCTTAGATAAGACACAAACCTTTAAAAGACGTTTTCATATCAAAACCCTAGCATCACCCCCGCATAAGCTAACGAAGTCATAACAGACACATATCCTCCATACTGATTTCATCCCTATTTCTATTTTATTTACTTTTTATTTAGTTGCTTTAAAATACGGACCTAAGTAACAAAAACCCACTCAAACTCTGTTTTAAAAAAATCCCATCACAAAAATAAACGACTTGTCTTGATACTCTCGTTTCACAATACGATTAGCTTGAAGAACGACCCTAGGTCATACTGCTGCTATACAGCCGTAGTAAAACTTAGGTCCCCAGCTCTTATAAATTTAAAACTCCACTGTCGTGTCCTCCTTCCGTTGCGTTGACGACCGTGACTGATCGGGTTCACGACAAGTTTTTAGCGCCGTTGCCGGGGAGTTAATCGTAAGACTCTGAAGCATCCAGACGAGTTTTCTATTTAGTGATACTTCTTTCCCATTCTTATTTTCCTTTCCTTGTTCCAACCGACAATATCTTCCCATATCCCACAACGATATTCGACCAGATCATCCGGATCTGAATTTCTCATTTTCGTACCCGATCCTGAGTCGATTATCCGTACCATCCGCAAAGAAAGACGATCCCGTTTTCCACAAATGGCCGCTCGTGTTACTCTCGCCGACAACACCAAACCATCCATCGAAGGACGAGGAGGACCGATTAGCTATCCAGTGATTGACGGAGCTTCTTTTGAGCTTAAACACCACATCGTACAACTCATAAAAGATAACTGCCAATTCCACGGTCTACCCCGTGATGATCCCAACGCTCATATTGACAAATTCATTCAGGTTTCAAACTCCTATAAGCAGAATGGGGTTGAGCAGGATATCATCCGCTTATACTTGTTCCCCTATTCTCTCGCTTTACATGCTTCTACCTGGTTTGAGGGACTTGAGACCGGCTCAATCACCTCATGGACCGACATGGGTAATAAGTTTCTCGCTAGATACTTTCCCCCGTCCAAACAAACTCAGGCAAAGAATGACATCGCAAACTTCCAACAAGCCCACGATGAATCTATCTACTCAGCATGGGAGCGATTCAAGAGTTTACTGAGGAAATGTCCAAACCACCAAATGACAAAGACTGACAAGGTGTGCACCTTCTACCTAGGTCTTGATCCTAACCATCGCATCAATCTTGACGCAGCAGCTCAAGGAAACTTCATGAAACTTACTGATGATGAAGCATGGAGCTTGATTGAGGATATGGCGATGCATCACCACGATTGGAAGTCTGATGAGCAATCCTCATCATTACCCCTCTCCGCAAACAACACCCGCCAAACTGAAGCCATTAAGTCTCTGAGCGATCAAATTGAGACTCTGACAAAACAAATAGCAGATCTGAAGAAACAACCACAGCAGATCCACCAAGTTCAGGCTTGCCAGAACTGTACCAACCATCCCGCTGAAGAATACGAGGTTGAGTACGAAGATCCTACTAACGGTTCAGTCTACTATGCCCAGTTTCCTGTCAGACCTCAAAATCCGCCCGGTTTCGCTAGAACTTCACCACCACGAACTCAAGGAAACCAATATCCTCCACGGAACAACCAACCCCTTTCCAGCCCAGGTTTCAGCCACGATATCCGACGTACCCCCAACAACCACAACTTCCATACAATCAACCACTTCCATTAACCACCACTGAGGATACCCAGCCTGCTGAGCCTGCAAAGACCATCATTCCAGTCATGAGTACTGATGACAACCTCAACAAATTCATCCAAGGTCAGACCGCTTTCAACTAAAAGACTACGGCTCGACAAGACCAAACTGATCTATTCCTTCGAAATCAACTCTCGGTCCTGAAAAGCCTTGAGAACTAGATCGGTCAGTTAGCCCAATGTCTCGATACCCGACCGCAAGGGACCTTACCAAGCAATACTATTCGGAACCCCCACATCGAGGAAGCCAAGACCTTAAACTCTGATAAACCAACTCCTTCTATGACTGCTTCTCCAAGGGAACATTCTCCTGTCCCGCCGACAGTTGAGAACAAATCAATGCCCACGCCGAATCATGAAATTGAGATTCCTTTCCCTAATCGCCTGCACAAGAAGTACAATGCCAAGTCATTCAAACTTGATGGAAAATTCTTAGACACCGTGTCTAGAATCCCTTCTAGTATGAAGTACATCCGACGAATGCTGGCAACCAAGGACAAGATTTCTTCCACTCCTAAAGTCTCCCTGAACGCCGAGTGTTCAGCCGTCATCCAGAATGCCTTACCGGAAAAGCTAGGAGACACGGGTCGATTCACCTTGTCCTGTTCCATCTATCACTCAGGCACACTACGCTCCTTGGCCGATCTTGGAGCTAGTATCAATCTGATGCCTTACTCGCTCTACTCCAGATTAGAATTAGGACCTCTCCAGCCCACTAAAATGAGCGTCCAGCTTGCCGATCAATCAGTCTGATACCCGAAAGGCATTGCTGAGAACGTCATGGTAAAAGTTGACAGGTTTTATTTTCCCACTGACTTTGTAGTGATGGATATACAGGAAGACATTAACATACCCATTATCCTAGGTAGGCCATTCATGAATATTGCACGTGCTATTATTGACGTATATTCTCAGGTTATCAGTCTACGAGCACATGGACAAACAATATCATACAAGATTGATCAGACCGACTGTTCAATAATGGAGCATGCAGAGATATACGCAATATCCATGGGCAGAATTACTTCGGATGATGACACTTCTGATTCAGAGCCAAAACCATACAGGCCATACGAGCATACTTGTCTTATCTCAGCTACAGAAGAGTCAGAATCAGAAGACGAGGAAATGGAAGAATCTGAACCAGAAGAAGAAATAGAGGAGGAGGAAGATTCAGAGCAGGATGAAGAAGAAGAGGAACAACCTGAAACAGAACCAGAGGAAGAAGAGATGGAAGAAACGGAACCAGAAGAAATGGAAGAATCCGAGGAAGAACAGGAAGAATCAGAGCCCGAGGAAGTATATCAGTCTACACCACCTCATCAATACCTTCCTGACTCATATTTACCGACAGCAGAGATTATGCAAATCGAGAACCTCGAGAACTTCATCCCTCTGTCACAAGATGAATCAGATGAAGATCCACCGACTGATTACTCTCACGATGCAGAATTTGGTCTCACCATGGAGAAACTAATTGCATCAGCTATTGATCCCACCAAACCTCTCGTGTCTCCCCGACTTGACGCTCTGCTGAATATTGAGAAGACTATAGCTTTATCCGCACAGCACCCGGAGCTTCGAGACAAACTCTTGAGAAAGATTGCAGCATATAAACCATCCCGACTTCCCCAAAGGATTCAAACCTTTGATGCATCTGCACCTCGAAGTCAGTTCGAGAAGGGAAGTACATCCGGATCTAGCCGTGATTCTGATTCTCAGGAGGAAAAAGACATCGAGATGGATTCCTCTCAGCCAATATCTCAGATTACTGATGACTCCCTTCCACCATCCGATAGTGTTAAGTTCCCTGATTTCCAGGCTAGGGATACTCCAGCTGAGGAGAGTGATGACGATGACATCATCTATATTGATGTTCCAATAGATATTCGGTATGTCCGACTTCTTGCATCTTCGACTGTTCCCGCTTCTCCTCAAATTCCGACTATCTCCAACCATGAGGAAATGATTAGTGCTATTGAAGAATTCGAAAACGACATACCTATAATGACAAGCATTATCATTAACTCCACCAATGATTACACTCCACACCAAAGGAACCTGATTGAGGAAATCATAGCCGAATCTGAGGTCAACCAAGCCGAGAATTCCCAAGATTACAGATTCTTCCACAACCGCCTAAATGCCTTTGCCGAAGACCTTGCTGCTCAGCTGCTACGAGAGCACCACACTGTTGGACCAACACCTGAGGAGCTAGAGTTCTTTGAAGACCAAAGAAGCATGTACAGGAAGATCTATGATACACTATTCAGATCCGCATTTCCATATTCTGCTGAGCAACACGAGTTCTTAAATTCTTATCGTAGCAATATGTACAATGCTACTGGGAATCCCGACGCAGACATAGACATCCGGTTGATGAATGATCTCAGGGGACTTCTAGATTCTATGGCTAGGAATGATCATATCGACGAGACTTCTCCTCATCGGTTCTACATTGATTGCACCATCGAGTACCACGCTCACAAGATTGCCGAAGATCTCGAGTACGAGAGTTCTGACGAGAGGACGCGTGTCATCCCTTCTTCTATACCTGAAGGTTCGATGGTTAACATCACGAACTTCCTCACTGATCGAATCAAGGAAATCTTCGCTGAAGTACCTGATGAAGAGCACAGTCAAGTATTCAACTACGGATTACGTGAGGTTTACGACATGATGAACAATACCTTTAAGAACTCCGACCTCACGTTTTCCCACTACCAGACCAGTCTCATCCAGGGTATTCATGAATCTATCAGAGAACTTGGAGTAAACTCCAGTATTGCAGATCACGAGACTTTACACCTGCAGTTCTTTGGATTTATGGACTCACTCAGACAATACCATCCTGAACGAGAGATGATTGAAGCTGATGGATTCTCTTTTGTAAATTCCCTCGGAATTATCTCCAGCACAGTAAAGGAGATTACTTGGGACCTGCTGCACATAAAAAAGATTACAGAGCAGCATCTGCAGAGCTTCCCCATACTTTCATCTGAGATTCCAAACATCGTCGACATCATCACTCGCCATTTTCTGAGAATATACCCACGTAACCCCAGGATTCCACTTCTGCGCACTTCCGGTCCTGGTGGTTCCAGCACCAACTAAATCTGAAGGAAGGCAAAGTCGAGCTCTCGACTCTAAAAGCAGCGCTTCTCGGGAGGCAACCCGTGTAATAAGACGTGTAGAGAGAACAGTGTCAATAAGTGAAGATATATCTCTGACTATCCTTCACACTTGGTCGTCACCAAAACACTTTCTGATATTACAACTCATTTGCAAATAAACCACTCGTCTCAGAAATAAGGAAATCAATTTGAAAAATGATAATTCATGTGTTTCGAGCATTTGAGGTACTTGCATACTACTTTTATGCATTATGCTCGAACTCGTTTAAAAACACATGTTTTATAAAAATGATTTGTAGTAGAAAATATCTTTTCAAAGTTCTGAGACGGTGATTTATCTTTTCATTTACAAATACCTTGAGTTTGTAAACTGGTACGACCAACGTGTTCACACTTACGAGATTGATTCACAAAGGGAATAATGGATGGAAAAGAAACCAAATAGCAAGACGCTTGAAGCTGTGCCGCTCTTCATGAATGCAGAAAAAGATCTTGGCAACACCTCTTTTCAGCAAATTCAGATTCTCAGCTTCTTTGTTGCTCGCTATCTGGGGAGTGTCTTAACCTTTACTCTCTTTTGTTTATGATTCTGTATATTATTTGCTTTGTTAGTTTGTGAAAGTAGTCTATACTCTATCCTAAGCTTATCACTAAGTGTGGGATTCCAGCCCAAAACAAACACTTGAGAAACATTTTCTTACATGTTCAAACTCTAAGTGTGGGATTTTACTTCCAGTAAATCTCAACTAAAGAGAACATTAGGGACAATGTTCCTCTAAGTGTGGGATAGCAGGTATAGAATACCTTGGTTAGTTTTCTTTGATTTTTAATGTCCGAAATAGTAAACTCAGAAAATGTTCCTCAAATTTTTCAAAAATTTTTAAGAAAATTAAAAGTATGAGCTAAATCTATTGATTTACTCTGCTAATTTTGAGCCGAAATATCTTTTGAGAGGAGCTATTTTCAGATGTGAGTAATATATTTCGGAGTCTAGGGAAAATAAGGTAGAAATTGCTTAAACAAGAAATAATAATCTGATGGATGCATGACGAAGCACATACAACCCTATTTGCAGTGAGGTATCTTGAGCCTAATAGCATTCATCTTTAATGCTTCATTAATCATTTCTTGCCGATGCATGCATCTCTGAATTAGAACTTGCTCTTGACATACGCTTCAAGACCACATTGGTGTGTACCGTACGCGGTATAGGTGCAATTAGATGACATTGACATTCCCTAGGATTTAAACCCCTTTTCAAATATCTCTTCAAGCCCAAAACCCTTCCGATACTCACTTTTAGTATCGATGATCCGCCTAGTAAACCCTGTTGAGCCTAAACCTTTCGTTTCATAAAACCCCCAATAAACCCTACTTCCCAAAATACTCCCAAACTTATCTTAGAATTTCTGAGGTTATGAAGAACATCTTTTAGAATGTCTTATCCTACCCCTTTCGTGCTCTCAAAAAGATTGAAGAATCCTTGGTGTGAAAAATTGACACCGCGAAAAGACTCGAAACGTTCAAGATAAGGGATTTCTGAAAGAATCAAAGAAGAAAAATATCCTTGGAAATTCTCTGGCAAAGAAATTCTGAAGAAGAAAAGAAAAATAGAAAAATACAAAAGCAGAAAAAGAAAATAAAAAGAAGAAAAAGAAGAAAAGAAAGAAAAATAGTTCCGCAAGAATAAAGCTTAAAGTCCTTTGAAGTATCATCAAGATTCTGATAGAAGACCAAAAGCTACCTCTCTCTCCGTTCTGAAATAAAGTTGTTCATGATCTTAGTTGTTTTAAGATAAGCAACCCTTACAACCCAAAAATACCACTATCCATACCCTTTACCCCTCACCAAACACTACAACCCTCATGAATGTCTTGGGATAATTAGCACCGTCCTCACCTAAGTGGTGGAGATCCGATTCTCGACCAAGCCTATGACGATGAGTGCTGCATGACTGGCTATTTGAGCGATTTCTTTTGTTCTAGACTGATAGGAAACCCGATACACTTTGAGTGAATTGAGTGACCACCTTTAGTGAGATCGCCTAGTCATGTGTACTCCAAGATCATGAGATTTGGATGTATGCCTAAGAGAATCTTTTCTTGTTTAAGGAAGGATCATCTTATCTTTCCCTATATTCCTGAAACTATCTTATTTGCATTTGACAGTGGTAACTCTTAAAAATGTTGAAGCTCGCTCTAAAAATTGTTTTAAAATGTTTTCAGAAACTGAGTGTTGCTTGAGGACAAGCAACGTCTAAGTGTGGGATAACTTGATGTAACGCAAAAAGTCATGTTTTCAAAGCCATTATTCCACACTTTTTGGGCACATCTTTAGTGAAAACATTCCAAAACAATCATTATTTACTAAAATTCACTAAAGTGCTCAAAATAAAGACGTTGCAACAAAAATCAGTAAAAACATCCGAATAACGAACAAAACGGAGCAAATAAGCAGCAACCAACTCTCGCACCCTCATTTATCCTATGATAAACATATTCTAACCTTATGATATGATGTAATAGGTAAAATCGAGACGAGAAAATCAAGAATCATGCAAATCGGACAAAGGACGGAAAAGACTGGACGATTACAAACTCCTATAAAGTGATTTCGGCTATGCTAAAGTTGTACACATCCAATTTCAGTGAGATTGGCACCATTAGAAGCGTAACGGAATTAACGAAGACACATGCGAAAGAATCAGGTCAAACGGACGCATAACGAAGGAGATACGCGCGTTTTAAGCAACGAACGAAATCAGACGGAAGCCGTATACGGCCTTGGCCACCGTATACGGCCCATAAAACACCGTATACAGCCCTATGAAGGCCGTATACGGCCCTGTGTACCCCATATGCTGCCCGTTTGTGCTTCGTTTGCTTGTACGTGCGTGCTTCGCGAGTTGTACGGCTGATTTCAAGCTTTGCCTATAAATAGGAGGCCACCCCTCCATCATTCCACACACTTCAACATTCCATTCATTTCTCCATTTCCACTTTCTCTCTCACACACTCTCTCTCTCTCTCTCTAAACTCTCTTTCTTTCTTTCTCTCTCTAGAAATTAGGGTTTGATCCAGTTAGTTCTCAGTTAATATTTAACTGAAACTAACGGAGGGGCTACTTTTGTAATAGCGTAGGGAATAGTTCAGGGGCTTTTATTGTAATATTGTCAAGGATATTGCGGAAGTTCTGCTTGTACTCTCTCTCTAGACGCTTATTCAATCTACACTTTATTAACGGTTACTTCTTTCCTTATCTGTTATAATGATAATTGATATTGTTATTATGCTAGATTTAGGATCTGTTATTATGCGTAGTGAGTAGTTTCCTTGTGTGTTTGTTATGATGTAGTTAGTTTATATATGTGTGGGGTGATGCTGCTTTAAACATATAATTGGATAACATTATGAAATAACGGAGGTAACGTTATACGGCTTTCATTTGTATAGCGCCGGAATCATCACTTATGTGTGTAGTACGGAACGTGGAAGCTATGAAAGTCGTGGGCACAATCCGTTGTGGAAATAATGTTTCCAGTAATATTATATAAATGAAAACCGGTGATCTATTAATCTTGTATTTATGAATTTCTAAACCAAATCGCCTTTCCTCCAATTAAACGTGGTTAGAACCTTTATGACAAGGAGTCGCGAACCTTGATCAAACGGTCACTACCTATCTATGTTTTCTGAAACTGTAAACATGGTCTGAATTGCGTAGCTGTGGAAATACTGTTTAAAACCTTTCGTATAGTACACCGTGAATCAATCAGGGATTTATTGGGAAATAGTGAGGGCTGGTTTATATCATAGATGGTTGGGCTTTAATACAAACGTAGTTTAAACTAGTCTAGAGTGACCATAAAGTATGTGACCCCGGAAAGACCACGGTAAACGGCACTGTACTTCGTGTAACGTTGGAAACACCTTTGGTGAAGTACAAATACGTAGGAGCTAAGGAAATGTCGGTGGTTGAAGACTGTGTCACATCCTGGTTTGACTTCAAAGCTGTGGAAATGTTTGATCGCACTGTACACCGTTAGTACACCTAAAGATCAGGAACACTGTGGAAATGCTTAGATGCACTATACACCGTTAGTACATCTTGGGTCTGGAAAACTGTGGAAATGCATAATCACATGGTACACCGTAATGAAAGCTCTAGACTAAAATATAACCATTAATATAAAGTTAATAGTCACCAAACCAAGTCTTAATCTTAAATGCCTTGTTTGACTTTGTTGTCCTCGTAGTGTTAAGAAAGGTCAGAACCTTAGTGGGTATGTTACTCTATCTCATGCACCCAGGAACTAACATTCCAAGAAGGGTCGTTACTCCATCACTAGATAACGTTGAAGAGTTGAGCATCCTCCTCCGATCAGACTCAATTTGGCCTAGTATTCAGTGACATACTGATTGGTTTCCCCAATCAGTAGGGTACTAGTGTTTACACTACGAACAATTAAGCTTAGATAAGACACAAACCTTTAAAAGACGTTTTCATATCAAAACCCTAGCATCACCCCCGCATAAGCTAACGAAGTCATAACAGACACATATCCTCCATACTGATTTCATCCCTATTTCTATTTTATTTACTTTTTATTTAATTGCTTTAAAATACGGACCCAAGTAACAAAAACCCACTCAAACTCTGTTTTAAAAAAATCCCATCACTAAAATAAACGACTTGTCTTGATACTCCCTTTTCACAATACGATTAGCTTGAAGAACGACCCTAGGTCATACTGCTGCTATACAGCCGTAGTAAAACTTAGGTCCCCAGCTCTTATAAATTTAAAACTCCACTGCCGTGTCCTCCTTCCGTTGCGTTGACGACCGTGACTGATCGGGTTCACGACAGTACTAATCTCATACGACCTAATTTCCTATTAACGAGAAGTACAAGGAAATTCCTGTCGTATTACAATAGTAACCAAACCCAACTATCGTGTTGACCTCAATACTGATGCCCGAAGGCCAAATATAGCATGTGATCACATATTCAATTAGGTCAACATATCAGACTAAACAGTCTATCAACAGTATTATTACTAACAACCATAATCATCATGGCAATAATAAAACAGTAATAATACGTTACCCGTTGTAACCAAACCTGTTACAACTAAATCACACTGAGGTTATAAATCCACTCCCCGAATACCCCAGTTGTCCACTCAGTAGTCTAATGTCACTGAGTCTTCTGTTTATCTGGATTTACAATTAAACAAAATGAGTTAGTAACTCATTCATAGTAATCAACTCATGTTAATATCACATCACATGGTTCATAATTCAAATCTCAATGAGTTATTACTTGAATCATTATATTATATCAATATCTCTGTTTCAAACTCATTATCAATGTTTAACACACTTAGTAACTATAATCTTCATAGTTTACCAATCACGATCATTTATCAAGTTATGATCACAATATCACTTTAATCACTTTACTTATCACCAAGTGGTATGATTAAACCATTACAAGATCATTAACTTCAAAAATCGTTAATCATAATCATCTTTAATCAATCATAATATGATCATTAGCAACACTTATCCACTTATGTACTAATAACACAAGCTTAAAAGCTTTGATCATAGCATAATCAACTAAACCCTTAAACTTTATTAATGATCATATTTCAACTTCATCATTTCTAGGTTAAAGCTTAACTATAATCACGATTACATTATCAACTAACCATTATAACATGATTACAAGCTTTAATTCATGAATAATCAACTAAACCATAACTTAATTCATGATCATCATTCATTTATATCATTTCTAAGTTAGGTTTTCAATTACAAATCATGAATTAGGCATCAACTAACAATTATTTCATCATTACAAGCTTCAATTTAACATTACTCATCCTAATTCAATCAAATACCCAAAAACCCAATTTCTAGGGTTTATGAAATTCAAAGATTAATACTTACAAAGTGTTTATAAGGATGAGAGGATGATCAAATCACGTTATTGCAACTTGAATCAAAGTTTTAAGGCTTCAATTTCAACTCACAGCTTGTTTTCAAGATTACAAGTAGTCCTGCGGTGTATACATACGGCCAGAGTGATATATCAAGAAGAACATGAATTGATTTTTGCAAAAGATTGATGATTATGGTTTAAGTTTAGGGTTTCAATCTTTCTCTAGCTCTCAATCGATGATACTGGAATTTTGGTGAAGTTTAGTACGTATTACACACATATATTAGAAATATGTGTACTAGTTTTTTCCCCCGTACTTATCATTGTCTGGAACTTAAAAACCATTTGCGGGGGAAACATTATTTTATTTTACCGTCAACTAGGTTAATTTAAAACAATTAACAACTTACTAGTCACAATAAAGTATGTGACTTTTTAACCAATTATTTTCAAATAATAACACCGAACTATTTTCTGACACACGAATTAAATATTAAAAGTCAGAAAATATTAAAATACAACTAGACCAGAGGAGTGGATGTTACAAAAAGTATTACGAAAGTTTATAATTAATTATAATTATAAATTAAATGATATGAAACAATATCGGAATGAATCCGGCAAAACATCTGCAATCGCTGGTAATACAAAGTTCAGAAAGAACGGGAAAATATTTTTAATAATTATTATTTTGAAAATATTACGCGAACTGTCAGAAATGAAAATGAAACGAAAACATTATTACGTTCTATGTAAAACGAGTCGTATGCGACTGAAACAATACAAAACGTACCCAATGACCAAAAATAATAAAAATTTTATTTTTATTATTCATGATAAAGTATTTGGAGAAATACCTCAAAATAGATTTACAAATATTAAATAAAAATTGGCACATACTTGGACCCGTACCCAAAATTAACGGGCTAAAAACTTAAACTTTTAATATAACCAAAATATCTATCGACATATACTGCCCAATACCATACCTCCTTTGAAAATTTAAACCAACCCAAATATTATATACTCACTCCCTCACTCTGTGATCACCAAACCTCCAATAATTTGCCTCCAACCTTCTTCATTCCCTGTGATCTCGACAATAGCAGAAGCAACAAGAAGAAGCAGCAGTAGCAAAGGCTGGGTTTCTTCTTCTTCACCACCATCTTCACTTTCATCATAATCATCATCAATTAACAATAACAATAACAAAATCATCTTTGAAACATCTTCATCTCATCATCATCATCATCACCGAATCATCATCATCATCTCGGCTCATTATCATCATTCTCACTGTGAGGAAACTTCTTATTCTTAAATTTCTTACATAAATATTGATTTTATATAGTGTAATCCCAACTTAATTTATGTATATAATAATTATCTTGATGGATTGATGAATAAAACTTCCAAAAAAAAGTTGAGTAAACAAACTTTTGAATACAAAATTTGACACATATAAACTTGTTATCATGTAGTAATGCGTTGTTAAGAATGATTGGAAACTTAAGAAACCGATTGGAACCAAACAAGTTATGTATGTATGCGTCTGTGTGTCGAACAGAGCAGGAACCCGAAAACATCGAACCCGAATGGGTGAGGAAACAAACCCGAACGGGTGAGGAAACAAACCCAAACGGGTAAGGTTGCATACCCGATCGGGTATGGACCTATACCCGGAAGGGTGAGTCCATAAACCCGAACGGGTTTGGCCTCAAAACTGGATCATAGTTGGATCGTGCATAATGTTGTGTAATCGACCCAAAACGCGGTCCAAACTAGTACAATGCAATTCCATTCGCGCGGTATTTTCGTTACGTGTTAAACTTAAAAATATAATTAATATTTGACACGAGTTTAACAACTTTTTAATATAAAAAGTTCGTACATTTATTTTGAAACAATAACAATTATATATTTTATACATAATCGGGATAAAAATGTATACGAACATCTAAACGATTATTTTGGTTTGTGACAATAATACGACTTAATGATTTATTGATGATTTGCAAATGGTGGGAATATGACATACGAAAATCCGTTCTAAAAATTCACGCGAATATAATATATATATATATATATATATATATATATATATATATATATATATATATATATATATATATATAACGTATATATATAATATACACAAAAATGAGTACGTTTATATCATCGTGATTATAGGTTCAAACTCTTTAGCAATGATACGAAATTATTGGACACGACGACTTTTGGAACGATAACATGTATTTATTTTCTAAACGGAAATAAACACGACATGTAAAATGTATACGAATTAACATATCGTTTGAAACATTATCTTGAATATATATATGTGTATATATATATATATATATATATATATAGCGACAAACTTTTCATACATATATATATATATACATGCCTACACATACGCACAGCTATAAAATTGAATATTTAGTTGTATTCACAAATGGTGATTTTATTGACTAACAAAACTTATGTATTTATACGTGTAGAACGTATTAAATTTATATACATATATATATATATATATATATATATATATATATATATATATATATATATATATATATATACGACACTTGTGATTATATATCTGTATATACAAATGGAACTCGCGTTTAACAAACGTATGACGTATAATTTACGACAAGTATAATTATATACATATATATATATATATATATATATATATATATAACAACTATATATATGTACTAAGGAAAAGAAACGATATATATATATATATATATATATACACACACACATAACTATATCCATGTATATATATACGTAACAAGAAATACGATTCAAGAAATATTAATTATTTTTCAACATATCGTCATAAACGACTTGTACAAACTTAAGAAATCAACAATTTCTTCAAAACAATCAAACTATTAACATAACTTGAAAAACAAAGTACTTATGCTAATACACTTATTGTGTATAGGTTGACATACCTTAGGCGACGCTACTCTCATCCGCTAGCTACCACATCACTACATTTACTGTGAGTTCACAGCCCCTTTTTCACTGTTTTAAATGCTTTAAAACTGGGGGTGAAAAACATAGCAAGTAGTTATTGCTATTACATGCGGTAACTGTTTATAAATACTATTTGTATTTACTTGAACTGTTATAAATACTGTTATGTATTTACATAAACTGTTTACTTATTGAAATAACATTTTCACAACTATATTTTGGGGAACTAGATAATGAATCCTAGTACGGATCTAGACTTACATTGTGTGCATAAAAGCCCTTATGTTATGCAGACTATAACCATTAGCTAGGTGACTCTAGTCACTGAGTATACGGATAGTACTAACGTCGTGACGACCCTCCTGCAGTTTTGGAGCGTATACTTACTTGTCCTGTAGGCAAACAACATACATGTGGTCGTGGTTTAGTTATAGGGTTAGTTCGCGTTACTTTAACATGTGAGGTTTAGATCACCTTTCGGGGGATCATAGTCTAAGTTTTCCCACAAACTACAATTATTTAGGAATAACATGTCCTACTACTTGATTAAACTGGATAACATACCGGTTACATTTTATATACTGGTGAACAACTAGTACTCTATTTTGGGATAACTTCCCAACATAATTATATTTTGGGGTAACAACCCCACAAACTGTATTTTTGCTAACCTGCAAACTATATTATTGGAATGATATTCTAATGATACAAACACTTGCTTTAAATATGTTAACAACATACAAACGAACATGGTTTAACAAACCACACACATAAAACATGTGAATTCACTCAACATAGTTTTGTTGATGTTTTCTCTATGTTTTTCAGGGAATTAGCAGCGTAAGTAAGATCTGCATACATTCAGGATGGACAACCCTGGACTATTTAGGATGCCACTACTTTTGGGACGCTTGAAATTTCCTCTGTATAACTGCAGTCACTGCAGTCGTACCTATGAAATCTACTTTTGAAATTATGTATTTTGTGACAATTATGTTTTAAACCATATCTAAGTCGTAACCTTTTGTATTGACTATCAATTTTGGCATCTTAATATATATTGTTTAGCAATAGTCATATGCTCTGAGAATGTATGTACGTATATTCGTTTGATTACTGCTCGCACCCCGTCACGTCACTAGCTTCCGCAATTACTTAACTTAATCGTAGATTACCGTTTGGCGGGGTGTGACAGTATCCCTTTCAATAAAATTCATAGGTTTATATCAAACGTTTAGAGAACTTATAAAGAATGAAATCGATTTATCAATCAATATATAAAGTACTAAAATCCAATACAATAGGAGTATGTTTGGTAACAACTAGTTAGATAGAGCTCGAGAATATACCTAAAGTTGGAGTTGGAGATTATGACTTGAGTTTAAAATTCTTTACCAATCTATTTAAAAAACCTTTTTTGAAAATGGATTATGTGAGGTTCTTTTTCAATAACTCCTTTTGTACTTTTGTTGTCAAACAAAGATTAAGAGAAAGAGTAAGGTTCAAATGAGTACATCAACTTTTTTGTGAAAATGAGGAACCAATAGGAATGAAAACAATATCTCCCAAAATTGTTAAAAATTAAATATCTCTCAAACGGTAAGTCAAAAAATCACAAAAATTGCACCATAAAAATCTGCGTTTTATTCTCTCCAATTAGAGATGTGACAAGGTATACTTTTGACGAACTTTTTTTTTTCCGTTTTTCAGTGGGTTTGAAAACAACTAACATATGTGTTACCAGCTAGTAACGCATGTGTTACCAGCTAGTAACGCGTGTGATACCAGCTAGTAACACATATGATACTAGCTAGTAACAGACGTGTTACTAATTTTGTACAACCAAAAAAAAAATCATCAAAAGTATACCTTGTGAGATGACAAATCGAAGAGAAAAAAAATGTTGATTTTTATGGTGTAACTTTTATAATTTTTCGATTTACCATTTGTGAGATATTTGATTTTTAAAAACGTGGGGGGAATGGGTTTTATGACGCACATTCTTATTGGTTCATCAATTCTCACTAAATTTTTCATTCTCATTTGAAGCTGACTCTGAAATTGTTAAATACGAAAGTTTAAAATGCTAGAGTGAGGTTCAAATGAGTATAACAAAATTGAGTGAAAATGGAGAAATCAATAAGAATGTGCCACGTGTCACAAAACTATTTTCCGACACATTTTTAAAAATTAAAACTCACAAACGGTAAGTCGAAAAATCACAAAAATTGCACCATAAAAATCAGCATTTTTTTCTCTTCGATTGGAGATTTCGCAAGGTATACTTTCGACGAATTTTCATTTTTTGGTGGGTTTTGAAAACAACTAATACATGTGATACCCGCGAGTAACACATGTGATACCAACGAGTAACACATGTGATAATAATATTGAAGAATTTATAATACAAATATAAAGTTGTCGAAAGTGTATCTTGTGAGATATCTAATCGAAGAGAAAAAAATGTTGATTTTTATGATGCAATTTTTATAATTTTTCAATGAGCCATTCTTGAGATATTTAATTTTTAAAAACTTGGGGAAGTGAGTTACGAGACACGTTTGAACCTTTAGCATCTCCGATGACAACAAGCTATTAAAAGCTTTTTTGGTTGCCACATCATTTTTATCTAAAAAAGCTTTTGTAAAAAGCTTTTTCTCCATTGATAAAAAACTTTTCAAAGCTTTTATTTTCAAAATTACACACACAAACTTTCAAAAAAGTCTTTAACGGAAGACTTGAGAAATGTCAAGCTTTTGATTGAAAAAGCTTTTGCTCCAATGAAGTAAAGCTTTACCAAACACTTTTTTGCAAAAAAAAAAGCTTTACATCAACCCTTCATTGAAGGTGCTCTAACATGCTATAATCCCTTGAAATCTTTGCGCCAAACACACCCTATGTGTACAAGATAAGATTAACTTACACTAATCAGCAAAATATAATTTTTAAAAGTTTATACCTTGTAATAAATTATACTCCGTACTTATTATTCTTAACAGACTAAATTACTTAAAAGTATATACTACAAGGTGATACCTGTGTATATTTATTGAAAATTATATGAAAGTTTAGGGGTTAAAATATAAAGCGTGGTGAAACTGTCTTTACAGTGTCCTCACGAGAATATTGTTGTTGAAAAAGTGAGGGTGTGGAGGATGTTGAATTTACAGTGTTCTCAAAATTTATTTTTATTTTTTTAATTAATGTGTGTATATGAAAAAAGAAGAAAACGACGTTTTAGCTTGGACGGTGCTCTAGAACGCCGTCTAGAACGCCTTCGCGGTGTCGGAGGACGCCGTCGAACAGTGTTCCCGAGCCAGAATTTTACCGTCGGACAATGTTTTATAGCCAGAATTTTGACAAAACGCCGCCCATACCGTGTGTTCTAACGATAATTATATTTTGGATATAGTGGGAAAAAAATGGGGGAAAGAACAAAATAGATGAAAGATATAAAAAAAGGGCCTTTAAGTTTTAATAAAATAAAATGAAAAACTATAACTATGACAACGATCTACAACACATTGAAAATTTTCAATACAAAAACGTGCTAAAATAACCAAAAAGCTCATCTTGGAACTATTTACATCAAATTGCATTTTTTAGAACCAGATAAAAAGCCTTCGTATCTTAATGCACGTATTTAATTTATTCGGAGCACAGGTACTCGCTTCGGTCTATTTCTTTATCTCCCTGTGAATCGTATGTTTGTTACAATATGGACAAAATTTTAGCAACTCCAATCGATTAGGCGTATTGTGCCGGTTCTTTTGAGTAATATATCTGGAAATGCCCGTTGATTCCTTATTAACACCGTTTCGAACCTACTGGGGATGATATTTATACATTACTCTGGATACAGATAAACTGGACTACTCGAGAGTGTACAACGACGTGGATCATCTGAAAGCTTTGATTTCACTGCTAAAAAGTCACAGAAAATTACGAATGTATTTTATACGTACAACCACAGCCTTTCATTCCTAACTAGCTAGAATTGGCTAAAAATTGACACAAAAGAAAAAAATATATATATAATTCCAAGAATTTGAAACTATGGAACATTAGGCGACTGTATATGTTATATCTAAATTACCCGGTTGTTTTTAATGTACAAAAGTTGGACGATATTGTGTTTGGTTCCGTGTTACAGTAGTTGCTTCAGTTCAGGTGATGCTGACTGTCGTGGGAGAAACGTTTCTTGTGTGCCTCTGACAAAATCAGCAAGCTCTTCGGGGGCAACCACTAATTTCAACCATTTTTGCAACTCTTCTCCTTCAACCTTTTCTTTTTCTACAAGTACCCAAAAAGTTAACAAAACAGTATCTTAGAAAAAGCACTAAGCAAGTTGCAAAGATGATGCAGAAAAAATAAAGATAGACAAATAAAAATGGAACATTACCTTCAAGATAGGCACCGAGCCCCTCCAAAACAGTGGGATTAGCACGCATGACAGAGAGTGCCACGTCCAATGCAGACTGAAGCATCAATTTGACTTCTCTTTGAACAAGATCCACTAGATGCCCCTATATCATATGTAAAACGTTTTACATAAAAAAAAAACTTAAAAAGTAGTATAATATTCACAATTCAGAAATAAAGAGGAACCTGATCCCTTCCAAAACCAGATCCTCCAGAATCATCCATGCCTCCATTTGAAAGTGTTGTCATCGAAATCGGTCCTATGGAGCGATTGAGACCATATTCAGCAATAGCTTTGTAAGCCATGTCTGTGGCGCGGCGTATGTCATCAAGTGCACCTGTTGAGACACGGCCAGAGTAAATAATTTCTTCAGCAGCACGTCCTCCAAGAAGGGTAACCAAACGTCCTCTTAGTTCATCCACAAAAAGCAGATACCTATCCTCGGTAGTTGGAGGAGTGTATGTAAATCCCAATGCCCCTCCTGACCTTGGCAATATGCTTAGCTTCTGATATAAAGAAAAAGAAAAACAGTTGTAACTTATCATGGTATACTAGTTTTACAGTCTTGTCGGTTGTGATTAATTGTTAACTCAATCACAATAATGAACAGTTTTATGCTTTTAATTTTTTACCTCGACCCTTGGTTGTCCTTCAAGAAGTTTGGAAACAGCTGTACCTACTACTGCATGACCAGCTTCATGACGAGCTACCACTGCTTTCTCACTACCTTGCAACTTAGCAGTTTTCTTTTCAATCCCCTGTTATATTATCACAAAACATAAGTAGTGTATAAAATACACATAAGGAATGTTCTACCAGAGAAGCATATTCACATGTACAACTAGGCTAGTCTCCATCAAAATGTATATGCAGAAGAAAATCTAATTTGACAGGTATATCTTGCAACCCAAACCATGCAATGTGCATATATTAATTACAGTGTGTCTAGACTAATCGAAGAAAAGTGGGTGGGTCTGGTGCATCGGGTAACAGGTCAAAACATTGTTTGGGTCCGCTCAGGTGATTTTGTTTGAGCAGGTTGGACTGAACTTCAAAAACTTTTTAGTTTGTTTTTCAAATTTAGGAATTAATACTGAATAAAAATATGAGCATAACTATATTATTAGAAAAAATATACAAAAATAATATGACAAACTCAATCAAACGCTGAAAACATTTGTGCATTTTAAATACAGTTTAAGCAACTTCTGACCCAGCACCGATTTAGCTGGACAAACTAAATAGAATCCATTGACCAGTTAGAAAAGAAGTGCAACGCAAGTCAACCCATTTATCCATAAAGAAACCAAAACTGCGACCTCTAGTTTCAGAGATAGACGAGAATTACAGCTATTGAGCGTTCAACTGCGTGGATGAAGTCCATTTTCTCCACAACCACTTTATTTTGTCTTCCTGCCAACAAAGCCGCTTCATTTACCAAATTTGCAAGGTCTGCCCTGCATGACCAAATAAAAGAATCGCCGTTAAAAGTGCAAAACTATATAGAGGTAAAAATTTGAAAGCTGGTTTCATAAACCAATTCTTTTAAGTTTGATTACCCGGTGAAACCGGTGGTCATGGAAGCAATTTTAGAAAGATCAACATCTTCTGCCAGAGGGAGCTCTTTCTTAGAAACATGCACATTTAAAATAGCTTGTCTTCCGACCCTATCGGGTGTTTCTACCTAAAAAAGAAACAGCCATTTCAAGAAATAACATAAACATTCAAAGATATATGAAGTTTTGGAAAAACAGCAATAGAAAAAAACAACAATGATAATCAATATGGGAGAAGCGGGGATTTAGAGCTTTCAAGAAAAAGAAAAAAAAGTAGAATGGCAGGTACCAAAAGAGAGAAGAAGACAGACCATAACCACACGATCAAATCTCCCAGGTCGACGAAGTGCTGGATCTAATACATCAGCACGGTTAGTCGCTCCAAGAACAATTACAGCGGAATTACTGTCAAAACCATCCATTTCCTGCACGGTAATTCAAATCACATATTTTAGTAAACCAATACCAGAATACACTAGAAGGAACAGCTTTGGGCTAAACAACATATATGAAAGCTTTGAACTATGATGTGATTGAGAATTTATGCGCCAAAATGGGCAGAATTGTGTGTTGTTGACCCGATTTCATTTTGTCTATTCATATTTATTTCCAAAATAAATAAAACTATTAACGTTACTAGAAAAACTATAATAATAAAATCACACAACTTTTAGAAAGAGAACTATTTGGATAAGGTTGTAAAACATTTAATAGTTTAGACCCATAACACAGCTATTGTAATCAGGTTAATATCATTGATTTTCAAATTTAATATTCTTTACTAACTTATAACTAAGCTTTTATATGCTGGATTGCTGGTTATTAGGAAATTCTTAAAGGCATAAAGAAAATGTAATTCAACCTGAGGGCGGACGCGACCCAACCCATAGCACTCTTGATGTGTTATAGAATCTGACCTGTTTTAACCCAAACCCATTTCAACCCATTACCTAGCCCAACCCACCCTTATTGCCACCTCTAGAATACAGAATTGAATGAGAATAAGTGACTGTTGACAGCGTACAGTGAGGAGCTGATTCAAAGTCTGTTCTCGCTCATCATTGCTGACAATGCGAAACCTACCATCACGACTCTTAGCTACAGCATCAATCTGCAAAGAGAATAGTAAATTAGAGTAATATAACTGAGAATCATATATACTCAGAAGACTCAAATGCGAACCTCGTCTATAAATATGATTGAAGGTGCTTCCTTTTTTGCTCTAGCAAAAAGATCTCGAACACGTGATGCTCCCATGCCCACATAAAGTTCTACAAACTCACTTGCAGAACAACTAATGAACGGCACTTCAGCTTCTCCAGCTACAGCCTTTGCCAAAAGTGTCTTACCTGTCCCAGGAAGACCAACCTGTAAGATACCCAAAGCCATTTCACAAATTACATTCTTATTAAGGCATAGTTAACCCAAATCAATAACAGCATTCATGATTTAGTGCAGAAGATAGCATAGAAAGCATTGCTAATTACATTTCCCCTCTAGGATCGGGCATAATACATCATTACTTTACTTACAAACATATATAAGCATTTTGAACTCACCAGGAGGACACCTCGAGGAGGACGAGCACCAAGGCGTATATATCTGTCTGGATTTCTGAGAAATTCCTGATTGAATTGATTATCATACAAAAGAAATAGCAAAATTAGAAGGAAGCACTGGAAAACCAAATGCGGTGTATTGTTTATAACTATGGGCTATGAACTTACAACAATTTCCTCAAGCTCCTCCTTGGCCTCATCAACACCAGCAACGTCTGCAAATGTGATGACTTCCCCTTGTTCAGACACTTTTGACCCACCAGAACCACCTGACTTGCGGTTTCTTAGCTGACCAGGAGTATTCTGTTACCAAAATCAAGTAATTGATCAATCACTCCTCACTGAGAAAAATCTATTTTAATTTGTAACATGAGAATGATTGATCACCTGAGAAAAATTTACAGGGAAACGGTGAAGTAGCCCTGCTAATACAGCAACGTAAAACAATGCTATCTGCGAAAATTTGAGTTACTATAAAAATCAGATACGATAGATACCTGCTAACGGAAACATATAACCAAATATACTATGTCATATCAGGTCATTTTACTAGCAACACTTGAGAATATTCATACATAATGGGTATGATATGGTTACCAAAGCTAGTGGAACAGGCTCTGTCGATTTGTATAATATATGTTACCAATGATAAACATTCCTTCACAATATGCTTAGTCAAATCAGTTATATTAAAATATTTTGATTAAAGTCCAAATTCCAGAACTAACAATACTATAAGATTTCTACAATCTATAAGAACTACTAACCCCTTCTAGTTTTTTATATTCAATGTTAGTATCTTCAATTACAACAAGATGCTGGACTAGTGATTTAAAACTTCCAAACAATGTTTCCACCAATCCAATGAGACTACTTCCAACATAACAAATACACCATCAGTGATTTGTTTCCTTGTTTTCTTGATTAAAGTTGTTTATCACATAAGTATTTTACTGTTCGAAATAAAGTTGCTTGAGAAATACATGAAGCAGACACCAGATTATTCATCAATCTATAGTACTTATTTGTGTAGAAGACGTGAAAAAGTATAAAGTAAACAAGAGGAGAAGCTAGATAAGCAATAAGAAAAGCCATATGCAAAGCCAAAGGAAACAAAAAGCAGACAAAAGGATAAAAATAAAAATATCATGTGATAGCATTCCTATAAAGGTTTAAAGAGTCTGGTCCTGTAGATGACATGTCCATAAATTGTCTAATAGTATTTAACATGCATATGATGAATGCACGAAGGGCACCTTGGTCCCAATCTACAAGAATATATGTGAACCGAATTCAAATTAGTCCATCAATAGTAAGAATGAATTAAAATGGAATACTCCCAGCTCTAGTTTACAAGAATACGCATACAACTAGATTATTGTCAAACAATGAAAAAAATGGTAATTGTGCAAATGCAATGACATGGTTTCGCGTCATTACCTAAAATAAAACTGATAAAAATCAACATTACCACAAACAAATCTTCATCTTACAGTTTCACAAGCAAAATACAGCCCACAATTCATAAAAACATCTACTCAATGCAATCTTCATATGTAAGTAATCAAACTTTAGCATATTATTATGCTGCCACCATACGAAAAAGGAACTTACCAATGCAGAGTTTAAGAACCCACCAGACCTCTTATCAGGAGACCCAAATTCGACATCATTCTCCAACATCTTTTCATAAGGAGTCTTTATATCATTTGGACGAGTCGTTGTGTACACAATTCTCTTCGTAGGTACCGCAGTCTTCAACAACAGCTCCGAATCCTGCATTTTAATTGTACTACCACTACTAGTCATATCACTTTCCGAAATAACTTGGTCCTGCTTCAGCTTAAACATTATATGCACACCATCAACCTCAACCTTTTGCACCTGATTACCGCTAACCTTACTCAAGAAATCACTATACGGAACGCTTACAAATGTAGTCGGAACCCTAGGTTCCGAACCTGGCAACGGTATCCCTGGCCTAAGCAACCTCATAACAAACATAACAATTCCTAACTGCAACAACAACACACCGATTTCTTGCGCTTGAATTATCGGTTGCCAACGCCATTTTCCTCCGTTTTTCCCCCAACCCCAACCTCCTCCCTTCCCTTTCTTATCCCCTTTATCTCTCTTTTTACTAACTTTATTACTCTCACTTTCACTCTTTTCACCTGATGATGATGATGATGATGATGATTCTGTATCATGTTCACAGGAACTATTATTCACATGGATTTTATTCATTCTTTTATTACTTTCATTCAATTTCAGAAACCCTAACCCTAGACCACATGAATTTAACATATTTGAAACCCTAGATTCTTTATACAAACTGTTTGTTGCTCGAGATGACGATGACGATAACAATAACGATGATTTGGTAACGAAAACATTGGAATTTTCGTGTAGAACACGAAATCTATCACGGAATGAAGTGTACCTGTATGAATGTTTTGAATTGTTGTAATTCGAGTGATTTAAATGGATTTGGCCGTGCAGTATTGGTCTTAGGGTTTCAAGAGCTGCCATGTTATTGATAAAATTGTACGATATATTGGCTGTTGCAGCAAAATTGGGAATTGAATTGAAATTGAAATTGAATTATAAAAGAACAACGAAATTGAAATGGGAATCAGGATTGGACTAATTGTAGAGGTAGGGGAAGAAGATTAAACATTTATGGACAATTGGACTTTTCTGCTTTCTTTCTTGTTTTTCATGTTTTTTCTACGATAAACAAAAGATAATATCATCATCGTCATCGTATCTATATCTATGTATCTGTATAAAAATAAATATTCTATTTTAATCGTATCTATATCTATGTATCTGTATAAAAATAAATATTCTATTTTAAATTATGAATTTTCGGTGATATGATATCAAGTATTATTGTAATACAGTATATCGTAATTCATAAAAATCTCATAATTATTACATATATACTAATAAATCGTAAATGAACCGAGCTTACTCGCCATCTACTCGAGTTTTACTCGTTAAAGCTCGATTCGAGCTAAATTTAGACGAGTTCGAGCCTGAGCTTGAAGTAGTTTAAAGCTTGTTTAATATAAATGGTTTCAAACTTCTTATATCGAGCTTGAACAAGTTCGCGAACTTAAACGAGATTTTTAATATGAAGATATAAAGACTAAAGAGTAGCGCTTATGCCATTAAGTAATGTTCGGATTCATACACATTTTTTTTATATCTTTCATTGTATAAATATTTGTATTTTATTATTGCATTGATTACAAATCAGTAGAACCTATAAGTTATATATACACCTATGTTATGAACAATAACCTACTTAGCTTTTGTGCATACAAGTTATGACTTACAAGTATTAATGAATGAAATGACTTACAAGTATTAATGAACGAAGCTAATTCCGCTTATGTGATATGTAGTAACATTTTTCGTTTTGACAGATAAAGAAAAATTGTTAGATAAATAATTATTGTAATATCTATTTCAACCAAGGACATAGGTTTAACGATGATAATTTTGAATCAGTTAAGACTTCGGAAAATTGTGAAAACCCATTAAATAGACAATAATAGATAAGAAAAACAAATCAAATCATATAAGTTACAACCAGTGTTTTAAAAACCGGATTAAACCGGCCGGTCGGACCAGTTGAACCAGATCCGGACAAAAAAACGGTCGGGAATATATAGTGTAAAATAGCGGTTTGACCGGAAATCGGTCCGGTTAAACCGGATTAAACCGCCTCCGGTTTGGTTTCTGATTCAGTAAAAAAACCGGTTTTTAAAACATTGGTAACAACGAGAGCATCTTGAATGCAAAAAAAATTTAAGGATTTTTTTTGTCAAAAAAGTCTTTAATAGTGTTTTGTAAATACATTTGCAAGACTTGAGTTGTTGTCATCAAACTTTCTCGAATTAAGGATGTAAATTTAACAATCCCGCTGCAAGATTCATGAATTCATCGTAGAGTGATGTTAGGGTCATACACATTATCATTTTTCTCTTTTTCATATATTCGTTGTATTATTTGTATTCTATAATTACATTAGTTATTAGTTATTGATTAATATAACTTAAAAGTATAAATTCCAAGCTTATGTATTTTTTATCTATATATATTCTATATCAATGTGACCTAATAAGTATTAACAAGCAAAGCCAATTCCATTTATATTATTTTGGTGGATATACATCGAAAATTTGTAGTCTTATTTAAAATGTAGGATTTATAATCCCGTCGCGAAGCGCAGGTATCAATTTCTTGACTCCATAAAGAAGATATGTTCTTATTAACCGTAGCATCAATATTAATAAAGTAATAAGAGAAATTAATCACATATACAAAAATATAGTTGAAGTTTATTTTTGTCCATGTCACAAACAGAATAAAATTTTAATATCATTTTATTGATATGATGTATATTACGGATCGTCAATGTACTCTCCTTTTTTGTTCCTTGATCACCAATGAACCAATTTTATTACTAGGATCACCAACAAAGTTTTAAAAAGTGTCCCGATGTCACCAAATGATAACCGGGACAACCGGTTACTTTGTATTTTTTAGAAGTTTTACAATTAATTTTATTCCAACGTGGATCCATTAGGCGGTGGTGGTGCAACATATTCGTTATAAATGGTTTCAAACTTTTAATTTAATTTAACAATATAATTATAATTATAATATATAATTAAATAATAGTTATAATTAATATTATTATATATATAATATATAATACTCATTATATATAATAATAGTACTTTATTAGTCCTTTAAGATATTTAATTACAAAGACAATCATTTATTTGGAAACTTGTAGCGCTGACGGTCTTTTAGCTAACTACCCGTTAAAAATGTTAGTTAAAGGACTAACAGTGAAAAGCATAATTTGCTTGGATAAAAGTGGTGTTTATTTTAATCGCAAACAACTAAGCAAATTATGCATTTCACTCTTATTCCTTTTTATGACATTTTCAACAGCCAGTTAGCTGAAGGACCGTCAGTGTTACAAGTTTCCGAATAAAGGATGGTCTTTGTAATTAAACATCTTAAAGGACTAACGGTGTAATATGAAGGGCCATCCGTGTAATTTTCTCTAATTAAGAATTACACAAAACATAAATATATCATAAATCAATATACATATATATATATATATATATATATATATATATATATATATATATATATATATGTATATGTATATTAATAAATAATAATAAATATATTGTTATCAAACAAATGAATCAAGCCCGGGTCGAGTGAAAAGCATAATTTACTTGAATAAAAAGTGGTGTTTTTTTTAATCGCAAACGACCAAGCAAATTATGCTTTTCACTGTTATTCCTTTTTATGACATTTTCAACGACCAGTTAGCTGAAGGACCGTCAGTGTTACAAGTTTTCGAATAAAGGATGGTCTTTGTAATTAAACATCTTAAAGAACTAACGGTGTAATATGAAGGGCCATCAGTGTAATTTTCTCTAATTACCAATTACACAAAACATAAATATATCATAAATTAATATACATACATTAATATATATATATATATATATATATATATATATATATATATATTAATAAATAATAATAAATATATTGTTATGAAACAAATGAATCGAGCCCGGGCCGAGTGAAAAGCATAATTTGCTTGGATAAAAGTGGTGTTTTTTTTAATCGCAAACAACCAAGCAAATTATGCTTTTCACTGTTATTCCTTTTTATGACATTTTCAACGGCCAGTTAGCTGAAGGACCGTCAGTGTTACAAGTTTCCCAATAAAGGATGGTCTTTGTAATTAAACATCTTAAAGGACTAATGGTGTAATATGAAGGGCCATCGGTGTAATTTTCTCTAATTAAAAATTACACAAAACATAAATATATCATAAATTAATTTACATACATTAATATATATATATATATATATATATATATATATATATATATATATATATATTAATAAATAATAATAAATATATTGTTATGAAACAAATGAATCGAGCCCGGGCCGAGTGAAAAGCATAATTTGCTTGGATAAAAGTGGTGTTTTTTTTAATCGCAAACAACCAAGCAAATTATGCTTTTCACTGTTATTCCTTTTTATGACATTTTCAACGGCAAGTTAGCTGAAGGACCGTAAGTGTTACAAGTTTCCGAATAAAGGATGGTCTTTGTAATTAAACATCTTAAAGGACTAACGGTGTAATATGAAGGGCCATCGGTGTAATTTTCTCTAATTCAAAATTACACAAAACATAAATATATCATAAATTAATATACATACATTAATATATATATATATATATATATATATATATATATATATATATATATATATATATATATATATATATATATATATATATATATATATTGTTATGAAACAAATGAATCAAGCCCGGGCCGAGTCAAGTTCAATGAATTTTAACCGAGCCGAGCTCGGGCTCGGATCGGCTCGTTTACACTTCTAGTTTGTGTCGAGGATGTAAACATATCACGTCGAACTATAAAGTATAAATTGTAAATGCCAAAGAAAAAGATATGGTGTTTCTAAAATTTACACACATGCATAGTGTACAATTGTTTCAACTCTTTTATCATGATTATATTACTTGTACTTTATGCTTTATGGGCTGTAAATTGTGCACTTTGAAGCAAATTTGAAACTAGGTTGTGCACCTTAAAAATAAATTTGAAAATTTGTTGTGCATATTAGGTAGTTACAAAATAAATTGTGCCAATGTGTACATTTTTTAAAATCGAGTAAATTACCTTCTCCGTGCTCGTGGAATGTTATCCATTTCACTCACCATCTTTTGGTCGGGTTCTCTGTGGGTTTAATCCCTGACTCGAACTTTCATTTCACTCTCAGTCCCTCGTTTGTAATGAAATGACTAAAATACCCTTTTAGTTTAAGACAATTTTACCCTTTAAGGGACTGTGAATGAATGAAAATTCAGTTTAAGAGATTAAGACCGTAAAAAGTTTGACCCAAAGACCGAGCGTGAAATAATTAACGTACCACAGGAACGGGGATGTAATTTACTCTAAATATATAAACTGGTTTTTTTTCTTACTTATAAACAACTATAAAATAGTTAATGTACTTTATAAGTATAATCTAAAACACTCTATTTTCATATGATGATCACATATGAAATTACATAAAGTAAACTGCTTAAGATTACGTCAAAAGTGTAAGTGTATATGTTAGTAGAAAAAGAAAGAAAAAAAATGTTTTATATGTATTAAGAAATAGGGTTATCTTTCACGAAAATGTCATTTAAATGATTATTTAACATTATCTAAATATTTAAAATAGTGATCAATGCATACACATAAATGACTGAGGGCATTTTCATAATCTCTTACTACGGACGTTTTTGGTCTTTGTTTAGCATGGCCGTTATAAAATACTCTTGAGATAAAAGATGGATGAATGATATATAAATTTTTCTATGAGTTAGCTTATAGATCTATCTACCTATGTAATAGAAAAAAAAACTTGAAATACTATTACACCCCTCAAAAGTTTACAACTCAACATCCAAATAGTGCAACACTATTTCAAGGTTGAAAAAGGAGGTATTTGGAGGGTGAGGAGAATGCAGTTCAAAGTTGAAAAGTGAGGCCATGCTTGGAGGTTGAGTAGAATGGGCAGCCATGCTTAGAAGTTGAGTAGAGTGTACTATTAATCAAGAGAAAGATATTTCTTTATTGGCTCAACCCATACCTCTCACACTCTCATTTCATCTCCTCACTTTCTCTCAACTTTATTCAAAGCTCTACCAATCCAAAATAGTGAGAGCCAATTATTCTCTTCATGATGCAAGAATTCAAACTACAACAATAGCATCATTCTTTGATTCTAGCCTTCTTATGTTTGTATCTATGTGGTGAAATTACATATATTTTAGCTTATATATATATATATATATATATATATATATATAGTGAAAGATTGTGTGTCTTTGCTTTTTTTCCCTTCTGAGAGTTGATTTTGATTTTAATTTAATTGTTCAAAGCTATGTTTGTAGGGTGAGATGAGGATGATGGAAAGTAGATATGAAAGCAATGAAGATAGCTCCACCACCTGCAGCAACAACACAGTTTTCTACATATACGGATTTTATTTTTCAGTTATATTCTTTAAAATCAATAACAAATGTTGGTGGTTGTAGGTCTCTTCTTTCAAAAAAAGGTCACTTGTAAATGTCTAATAGAATTCTCAATTTTTCAGTTAACAGTGAAGATACAAGGATATCATATATTCCATATAGAACACCAACAAGACACACTCAAAGAGACATAAAAGGTCACCAATAAATATTGTTTCTTTATCCATAAACTTCTATTTGCATAACAGATAATATGATATGAGTGTTATTATAAGTTTTTATAGTAAGTAGCTTTATTGAAGTTTAAGTTTAATATCTCAAAATGAACTATCATTAACAAATGTAATTGAGACAATAGATTATGCATTGGTGTTGTGTAAGGAAACTTGGGATGTGTGGGAAAGAGTATTCAAGTGGTGGAAATTGGGTCCTGTGAATATGTTCATTATAGCGTATTGGGTTAACGGTAGTCTTGCTAGTTTAAGATCTGCTTTATGTGGAAAATTCTGGTAGGCAGTGGTATGGGTCGTCGGGTATTATATTCGAAAAAACAGAAACAATCGTGTTTTTGGGTCAAAATATTCATCTATCCATTGTTATTTCAAGAAATTCAATAGTGTGGTTTGAATGGATTAGCATAGGATACAAGAATAAATTCGTAAATTGGTATCAATGGACTGTAGAAGTGAAGTTATGCATATTGGTACATGTTGTATGTTGTTATGGGTTCTGTGGTATTTTATCAAGGGTCTACATGATGCATGTGGGTATTGTATATGTGAGAGTGGGAACGTAAATGTCGGACAACAAGAATTAAAATATGGAATACAACTAGACAAGTGGGTAAAAGCTCAAAGGCAAAGGATTGGGGCAGTCTGCAGGCTTGGAATTATAGTACAAGAAGAGTATGGTGGATCCTGAGTCAACGGTGATTGTCAATTTGTCATAGGTTCGGTTGTTTCTTCTATATAATGTGAAAATCATTTTTATGTCGTGTGGTGTGGTGTGTATATATATGTATAATGTATAATCAGATTATGTATCTTGAGATTGTTTATTGATAATATAGTTCACTGCCCTTTCTCAAAAAATAAAATAAAAAATAAATAACTGAAAAAATGAAAAGATACAGAGTAGTTGTAAGTGTGAAAAAAAAAAAGATCAACTTATAACTTACATAATGTCTAACCTGATTGACCATTGGATCCAAATGGAATTAATTAGGGTTATCGTTTTTTTGGTTATAACAAAAGTCAAATGCCAATATACTATTCAATTCAGAGTTTCGAGTATAGTTTGCATGTAAATCAAAAATATTATAAGGGAGTTCTTTTACTAAATTAAGTGACTTTTTAACGAAAAAGCTTATTAATGACTTTTTAAGGAAAAAGAAAACTTATAAAAAATTTTACGAACAAGTTTTTACAAAATGATATGAATAAATAGGAGGACTAATCAAAATTTTTTCCCTCTTTGATGACGTGATTGGTACGTCTCATTATGTATAGTTTATATGAGTTTAACATTTCTCTTAATGCAATATCACATTTTTTGATATTTACTCTCTAAATCGAACAATTATCTTCGTGGGCTGTGCTATCCACAGCCTTAAAATATTCCTAGTATTGTATATAAAAGATGGATAGATAGAGATGCTAATATGTCATCTTCAATATTAATGGGTTATATAATAAGGGATATAAATGACATTGAGCATGAGATAAGCCTTATGATAATTGAAATTAAATTTTTGTACAATGTGCTAGAAATATGCATGGAAGATGTATCATGATTGGATATGTTAATGTGCTATCTTAAGAAATGAGTTAAGTTTTAGATAGATGTATCAAATTAAGTTAAATTTATGGTGTATATGAGGATTAGTAAAGAAATATTAATTAAATTATTAGTATGAAAATAATAGATCCTTAAACTTAATTTGTACACCCCCAAATTTACTATTTAGCGGAAGCATACTTTGGGTGTTACTAATCAATAATCAAAGCGCACAGATATATAGTAAACGACTCTATGTGCGTCGTTTTAACAAAATATATTAATATAAGAAATGTTTACAGCATTTGAAACTGTACATAGCTCGTGTTCGGTTAAATGAGAGATTTCAGTACATAAGTACTTGTACAAAATATACTAATGCAAGAAAATCTCAAATGTCTGCATGCTGACTCGAGCTATAGAAATCCTGAGACAGTCCAATCTACTGCTGGGTACCTATGATACATGCTAAAATGGGTCAGCTAAAAGCTGGTGAGCTCATAGGTTTGGAATCAGATAATATAGTATGAACCGCAAGATTTAAGTAATGATTTGCATCCAACAAATAAATAATAATGTATACAGCCATGAGCACATAGTCTGAGCTTAACTCGAGGGTCGGGTCCCATATAGAGAATTCGGAGCGAGGTGCCTCCACGAGTGCCTAATCTACACTTGTCTGAACAATTATTAGTACATCAGTTTACCCAGTTAGTGCATGCTAACCCGGACGAGGAGGGTCAATCCTATATGGTACCATATACTAATAATCACGCTACAACGTATTACCAAACTATGCTGATAGAGGGCTTTGAAAAGATTAGTGAAAATAACTCATGTAGTATATTGAAAAGTTGTACTTGCGTTCACATATTAAAATAAGCATTGAATCACACCCCTGAGTGAAAAGCAGTAAAAAGAGGGGCTATGAGACTCACCTGAGTCTTGGAGCGTCTAAATCAGTAAACGTGAGTTGATTATCCGAGTAATGAAGTCCGTAGACTTGTAACCTGAGGGTGTCCACGACACGAGATGGTTATAAACGTGAGTAGGTAGCTATCAAGACTACCTTGTAGTTGTCCGTCCAACTAGAATGTCCAAATTACTACGATTTGGTTGATGTGTTTAAGTATTTGAAAACGTGTACGGTCCGTCGGTGATTTGTTGTAGTAATAATCTTAACATTATTATTTTGATTTCAAATAGTTATACTTAAAAAGTATTTATAAACTTTAGGTGACGGGGGTCCGGGGGCAGCGCCCCTGGTAAGCGGGGTTCCAGGGGTGGCAACCCCTGGCGGGGTCCAAGGGGCTGGCCCCTGGTTGGGGTCGAGATGCCAAGTCAGCTCGAAATTTTTTTATTTCTACTATATTGCTTTGGTGAAAAACGCATCTAAAATTCGAATTTGAGTGTAATCGAGTGATAAAATTTCAGGTTTCGACACTTAGTAAAATCCGTGTTTTTCCTTGGTTCTGTTTCATGCGACACTTACAGCGTCACTTAGGGGTTTAGGCGACACTTAAGAAGTGTCGCATAAAATAGTAAAATCTGAATTAAAGGCGTCACTTAGGGAAGTGACGCATGATGAGGCGTCACTAAGGTAGTGTCAGGTATCAGTGTCGAAAAAGGGTTCTGGGCATCACTAGGCAAGTGACGGTTTAATGTCAGAGTCTGATTATAGGCGACAGTTAGACAAGTGTCGCTTGAAGTGTCGGTTAGGAGTGTCGGTCATGGAATTTGCGACACTTAGGCAAGTGTCGGGAAAAGAGGGTTTTATGCGGCGCTAGAGCAAGTGACGCAAAATTAGGGTTTTATGCATCACTTAATGCGACACTTAAGTGACGCACGAAGTGATGCTATACTGGATCTGGCTATGCGACACTTAAGACTGTTCAACGGATTTTGAGCCAAAAACGAGTTTTCCGATTTCCGTTTGGTCCGATTCTTTTACCCAACCTGTGACACCCCCAAATTTAATGCTTTGCGGAAGCGAGTTTTGGGTGTCACTAATCAAATATCACAACACCAAAGTACAAGCAAACGACTCTAAATGAGACGTTTTAGAAATACATTACAATATAACAAAAGTAGTACAAGGTTTTAAGTTTTAGGTAATACATCATTGCGAGTTCGCAAGGTTAAAAGAAAGATTTTAAACACATAATCAAAGTACAAAAGATTATGCCAATAAAATCTTCAAGTGTTTATGCAGGCGACTCATTCTAGCTTAGCATATCCTGCGGCCATCCTTACAGAGCAACTCTACTGTTACTGAGTACCTGAGAATACATCACTAAAAAGGTCAACCAAAAGGTTGGTGAATCTCACAGGTTTATAGTATACAGTAATAAACAGTTTGAATAAATCAGTAAGTAATTCATTCACAATCAGTAAAATAGTAAAGCATAATTGTACAACAGTAGTAATTCAGTAAAATAGTATTTCACAACATAGTAAAGTCGGTGTAGTCGGTCAATTTATTGCCATGCCATGAGCCATTATAGTCGAAGCTTAACACGTCTGTAGTTTTTGCCCCCGTGAGTACTAATCCAAAAATACTCATATCAAACGAATAAGAAACGCCTGTTTATACTAGTGCGGTTCGTGGTGGAGCTACCACCCTAGGCGGGGATTGTCTGTCCCATATGGATCCATATACTAAAATTCGCGCTTATCATATAACTGACGACTATAATCAGAGGACTTCATTGGATTAAATAGAAACTCATGCAGTTCAGTAAGGCAATACGTCGGTAATTAATACATTTTGTATTTGGATTAAAGTCGGTAAAATAATACATTTTGTACTTGTATTATAGTTTGTAAAATAATACCTTTTGTACTGGTATTAAAGTCGGTAAAAGATACATTTTGTACTTGTATTCAAATCAGTAAAATAATACATTTTGTATTTGTATTATAGTTTGTAAAATAATACATTTTGTATTTGTATTAAGGTCAGTAAAACAATACATTTTGTACTTGTATTCAACTCAGTAAAATAGTACATTTTGTACTTGTATCATAGTTTGTAAAATAATACATTTTGTATTTGTATTATAGTTTGTAAAATAATACATTTTGTATTTGTATTATAGTTTGTAAAATAATACATTTTGTATTTGTATTAAAGTCAGTAAAACAATACATTTTGTACTTGTATTCAACTCAGTAAAATAGTACATTTTGTACTTGTATCATAGTTTGTAAAATAATACATTTTGTATTTGTATTATAGTTTGTAAAATAATACATTTTGTATTTGTATTATAGTTTGTAAAATAATACATTTTGTATTTGTATTAAAGTCAGTAAAACAATACATTTTGTACTTGTATTAGTATTTCAAGTAATTTTTGTAAACAATTACACACAGTAAACAAGCAGTAGCAGTAACAAATATATTTTGTAAACAATATATTCAGTAAACAAGTGATGCACCTCCCCCAAAGTAAAACAGTAAAAAGGGGCAGTGAGACTCACCTGTTGAGCAAGCAATCCTAATGTGTGTACGTATTCCAAGTGTAATCCCCTAGTGTCCTAAACACGTGAGATTATATATTTGTAAGTGTACGCGTAATAATTCGTTTGTTTAGTTGTTCGTTACTTTCAATGTATTCGAATTGTATTACATTTGGAGTTTCATTATATCCGTTACTCTTTATTTCATAAGTTACAAAATTTGGCACGAGTCCGAAAACCGAAATATGCCATTTTCGACCCCTAGACGACCCCGGATGGCCTAAAACTGGCTAGGCTAAGGTACTTAGCTTTGACCATTTGGCTGTTTTCGAATAACCGTGCGAATTTGAGCTCAATCCGTTATAATAAATTTTTCATCGAGAAGCTACCCTGTTTTAACTTGTGAAATCGTCGACGTTTTCGAAAATTTACATGTTCTGTTTTAGCTAGAATTCGCAGGGCTAGTTTATTGATCCGTTGGATCATGAAATATATAGGGGGAATCCGCCGGATTCCCTTGAATCCGCCGGATTGGTGACATTTGGTGGGAATACGCCGTATTCGTCTGAATACGACCGTATTCATTAAAAATAGAGGGAATACGCCGGATTCCCATGAATCCGACCGTATTCATGGCAAACAACGGGAATACGCCGTATTCCATTGAATACGCCGTGTTCATGTTTTCTGGGCGGGAATACGCCGGATTCCCGTGAATCCGACCGTATTCCGAGGTCTGGTTCGAGTCTGTCGTTCCAAAAATCACCCAAACCAAATCTAATCCGCAAATTAACCAACAATCATCTATTCTAACGTTACTATATGATAATACAAGGTATTTAAATACGAAATTACAAAGTAAAAGTTAACGATTCCTTACAATGAAAAATTGGACCGTGAGGATGACGATGATGATCCGATGATGATGATGATCACGATAAGGATGATGATGAACAAAGATGGAGTTGATGATGATTTTGTTTATGTTGTTGTTGTTGTTTGAATTGGAACCGAGAGAGAAGAGAGGAAAAGAAAAGATCAAAATTATGTGTGCGTGTGTGTTCTGCATTATTTGGGGTCGGTTATATCCGGCCCCAATTATTGGTGGTAGATGGTAATTTTTGACCCGTGTTTGCGTACCCGATCGTAATGTAGTGTAATATTTAAAAATGAAAATTTTCTAAATATTATTTCGTATACGTTTTTAATCAAAGCATTTTATAAAAATACTTTTAACAGGGTATAAAAATGTATCTTTGTTTTACCAAAAACATACGGATAGTTTTCAGTATCTAAAATGTATTTAAATAATTTTCGGAGTACGTAATTATTATTCTCAATAATAATACTTTGTTTAAAATGTTTTTCACCAATTTTTATTTTCGGTTTCTACGTTTTGTTTGGTTCGTGTATTTGCGATTATTCAATTAATCGTTTCGGTTTATATATAAAAATATATATATAATACTTGTGTACTTGAGTACTGACACGTATGTAATTACGTGTTTTAAAAGTTTAAATTAGGTGCTAATTTTGGGTTATTTTGACCGGGTGTCACACAACCCTTATATGGACATTTCAAGCTTAGACAAACAATAACAAGTCGAAAACAATGGAAATCGGAGTGTTTCGAGATTTATCGGAAACTTACAAACTTAACGCGAGAGAAATCCGGAAAGATAGAAATGTAGATAGTTGCGAGGTGGACGTTTTTCTTCTAAATGAGTCTTGAATTTTATGGTGGTTTGGTGGTGTTATTTAGTGGTTTAATGGTGGTGGTGTGGTGGTGGGAGTTTGGAGAGAAGATGAGAGGAAAGAGAGGATAGAGAGAGAGAGTTGTAGGTGAAAATGAGAGAAAAGGAAAGGGAGGTGGGGGTTTTAGGTGGAAGCCCCCACTTTTCGTCCCCTGCAATTTCGCTTCGCGCGGTGTTCGTTTTCCCGATTGTTTAAACGTTAAATAATTACTTTAAACGTTTAAATATACGTTTTAAAATACGAATAATCATTCAATATTTTTTGTTGAAATATTTTACCAAATACTTTATAATTGCGTTATAATATATAACTTAAACTTGTTTCGTTTTGTTCGCGTGATTAACAATTTAATCGCGTAAACTGTTATTTGTACGATGCGAGTTTGAATTAAAATATTATAACAATAATATTTTTGGGGTATAATAGTGTTATTAAATAATATTATATTATTCAATAAGATTTTTCACCAACGTCCGTATTTGCTTGAAACAAATTACATCCGTTTTTGATTGAGTGCGATTTAATCAAATCGCATAATTGTATATATTCAACAATATATATATATATATATATTGATACATTAATTAGCCTAACACAGAACTAATTACATGTATTACACTTGATTAGGCCCTAATTAATAGTCCTAATTTGATGGGTGTCACATAATTAATTGTAATTGTAATGTTATTATTTAATATATTAATTAATGAAATAAAAACTTTATTAAAAAATTAACATGATTTCACTTTCAACTTTAGTTAGTGGAATCAACTAATCAAAGTCTAATTGTGCTAATATTTTTCAACTTGCAAAATTAAAATTTCTTAAGAATTTAACCATGAGCATTTAGACATACTTTTCTTTAACAGTTTTGATTAGTGCAATACTGCATTTAAATAAGAACCGAACATAAAATTATCAAGGTTAGTAATTTTTTAATTAAAAAAAATATAGTATTATCATATATGACTTTCTTAATTAAGAAAATCTATAGTATATTGAGGGAAAAATTTCACATGTCAATAAGACTATATTATGTGTTACGTTATATATATATATATATATATATATATATATATATATATATATATATGACTTTCTTAATTAAGAAAATCTATAGTATATTGAGGGAAAAATTTCACATGTCAATAAGACTATATTATGTGTTACGTTATAAAGGAATATATATATATATATATATATATATATATATATATATATATATATATATATATATATATATAGTTGGAGGATCTAAAAAGAATGATATTTTGAGAGAGAAGAAGGAGAAGCATTTTGGACCACTCATTTAAATTTAAAGTCAAAGGGTAGTATTGTAAATTGCACTTTAATTAATAACTTAAATATTAATTAGTTTAAATCAATTAATCAATAATGGTAGGAGACCATCTCCTTAACCCATAAAGAAAAATGTGGACGTAAGAGCCCAAGTTCTTCAAAACTTGATCATCGGAAATTGTTTTGGTTATTATTAATAGAGTAATACTCATTCTCTGTTACATGTATTTTATTTTTTATCCACAATCGATAATCCGTAATTATTAACATTCATTGACCCATGGCCCCATACCTTTCGATTCTACTCCGTATTACTTGGGGATGACGACTTCTGGGTATTGTAGTTTATATTATATATATGTTTTATGTTTCTAATAAAATCTTTGCTAACTGAAAAAAGAAAAGAAAAAGATAACCACTAAAATAATTTCATGTCTCAAGTGGGCACATCCGCACATATCTTGGATTTGGAATATATATTGTCATCGATCTCCAAGAAATATAATTCGATTTTTATTAGTATGACTCAACAGTTTTTGTCTTTGATTCAGTTAGACATCCCAATGATTCAATTTTTACAACTATGATTCGGCATGTGTTATCTCATGCACGACTTCTATTTACGATGATGATTCATCAATTTTAGTGATAATTCACTTGTTCGTGTATACCATCTATAGTTGTGATAATTCAAATGATGTTTTAAATGTATGTTTTGAGCAAGCAAGACCGTATGTTTGATTTTACATTTTCAAAGAATGTAAAATCATATTATAGTGATTCGAAAAACATACATATCAAATATGTAAATGTTAAAGAACTTCATACGAATGCTCAATTCACAGTGGTATCATGTCTACATGATCTAATGTTAATAACGATTCACTTTTGAGTATAATGGTTTTCATTACATTGATTCACAAAAACAATACTTTTGATTCACTTTTAAATATTCTAGTACATCTATTTTGATTCACAACACAATACTTTTGATTCAGTTTTGAATAATTAAAATTTTGTACCATATACATTATGAGTTCATCGATTCAAAAAGGAGTACAAAAAATACAAAAAGGGGGAGAGTTTTGAATCAGTTTTGGTTCATGCTTTCTTGTAAATCCTATCAACCGCGATTAGTACTCAAATGATAATTATTAATTATTAATTAATAAATAAATCAATAAATACTAATATAAAAATAAAATCACACATTTAATTTGTTGGAGACGGACCGTTTTTCAAGGAAACACGTCGATGGATTACTCCAACAATTAATAGGGACGGTTATCTTGTAAATAGAATTGTAGTAAATGTACATTTCTACCCTTCTCATTTTATAATTTGTGATTCAAATTTACAAAATAGTCATCAAATTATTTGAGCCATTGATTGCACAATTCAAGGGTTCTTATTTCTTCTCCCTCTTCTCCCCTTAATTTTCTTTCTCCATGGATCCTAATCCTATATATATATATATATATATATATATATATATATATATATATATATATATATATATATAACCTGCTTATCTTAGTGGATGTTAATATTTATATTAATATTATTGAACTTAAATATCTATCTACATTACACTAATTTTTAGGTTCTTATTCAATAAATGTGATTTAACCTTTATAATAAATTGTTGTAAAAATGATAAATTTATTTAACATCTAAAATTTATCATGGTAAAAAAAAGTTCATGATTCAATAAATGTGATTTAACCCCTAAAATAAATTATGGTAGAAAAATAAACTCATTAATAATTAACCCCCTTATCATTTTTATGATGATTTATTATAGAGGTTAAATCACATTTATTGAATAAGAAGTCAAAAATCAGTGTATTGTAGATGTGATTTAACCCTATAATAATAATAATAATAATAATAATAATAATAATAATGTAACACACAATACACTAATTTCTGAGTTCTTGATTCAACAAATGGGATTTAACCCTTATAATAAATCATGATAAGAAGATAGACCTTTGATGATTAATTATCTCCTATTTAATAGTGATGATTTAAGCTCTATAATAAATTATTATGATAAAAGAATAAACTTTTGATGATTAACCCCTATTTGATTAATGAGAATGAAAAATGATCAAATACAATAATTTCAAGCTTTGTTATAATTAGTTGTAGTTATAACTATTTGATTAATGAGAATGAATATGAATCATTTAGTAGAGATTTAACAACATTGAATTTTTATTTTTATTATTTAAGTAATAGTAATTAGTAGTAAATATATCTTCTTCTTTAATGATATGTAATTGTAGTTAATGTAATTATTGAGTTCTTATTCAATAAATTAGATCATAACCCTCAAAATTTGCGGGTGAGATCATTGTATTTTATTCAAAGTATTATTAGTTTACACACACCAATTTGTGTGTGATTATGTTAAACTTGTTGTCATTGTAGCGACTAAAACTGTATGAATGTAAGTTGTGTGCTTGTAAGATAGATGGTAGTTACAAGTGGGTTCCGTAATGTTAAATGCCGACTCATATTGGTTATAAGTTGACATGTCCCATGTGTCTTGCGTTGGTATTTGACTGTGTTATTTAAATTGAATAAAGTGTGCAATCTGAAATATGTTTCCTTATTACTGGTCGTTCATCACTTGTGAGAAGTTAAGAAATGCACCAAATTTATGTGAAATGATGCAATTTGATTGTTACGATTTACATGTTTTACTACCATATGTAACTGAGTTCGGAATCATAACATAAGTAAATTGGAACTCAACGGGGTGTTAATATGCAATAATTTGGGGGTGCGACATCTTTTGAGACATCTACTTACATATAACCTTATGCGTTTAGGGCGCTAGAAGGTTACGGGTTTGGAAAATCTACTTCCTTATTT
Organism: Helichrysum umbraculigerum; assembly: GCA_949592205.1. Taxonomy (NCBI): domain Eukaryota; kingdom Viridiplantae; phylum Streptophyta; class Magnoliopsida; order Asterales; family Asteraceae; genus Helichrysum; species Helichrysum umbraculigerum. The sequence continues at coordinate 304,119,684 of CATIUR010000001.1, read as the reverse complement.
GCTATTTGCAAACACACGAGACTCAGGTGAGTCTCATAGCCACATTTTTACTGTTTTTACTTTGGAGTGAGATACATTGCTTATTTTTTATGAACACAAGTACCGATTTACTTTTATACGGATTGCATGAGTAATTATGTAATCCACTGAAAGACCTCTCATCATAGTTTCGTTAGTTATGGACTTAAGCGCGAATATTAGTAAACGGATCCATTTGGGACTGACTCTCCCCACCCGGGGTAGTAGCGCTACCACGAACCGTTCTGTAGAAACGGGCGATTGATATTTGTTTCTTACGAGTGTTATGGATTAGCCACTCGCGGAGGCACCTTACCCTTATTTACGGTTAAGCTTCGACTATGAGCTCATGGCAATAGTATATTCACATTTTTTTGCTTGCTTGTAATACGCTTAAAAATCTTGTGGTTCATAATTACTATTATAACTGATAAACCTGTGAGCTCACCAACATTCGTGTATGAACCTCTTGCTCGGAAGCAATCCGGAACACACAACCGTTTCCCATTTAACCCCCATATTACTCACCTTTGCTTTTTAGGCAAATATGCGATTTAATGCTTATTTATGAGTGCCACGTCTTTAGATCACCTATCATGTAACACATCAATGTAATAACATATTTAGCAACTCATAATCATCATAATCCACTAGTCATCATCCACAACCCCTTATCCCCTTTTCATGATCATATTAACTTCTAATATTTCATTACTTAACTCACCACTTTACTTACATCAAAAATCTCATTTTTTATAATCATCTTGACTCAATTATATGATCACTTACGTTATCATTTTGATTATGATCAAACATCATTAAATCATCATGATACTACTCTTTCCAGCTACAATTTAAGTTAAGTTATCGCTTATTCATAACAACTCATAACCACTTTCAATTAAACTAGATCATAACTAATTTCATAGTTTGGTTACTCATATTTCCACCTTAATCATCATCAAAATATCATATGAACTCTTCTAACTAGTAATTAAGATGGATTAACACTAATTTACAAGAATTCAAGCTAGTTCATCAAAACCCCCATGAACACAAATTCCAAAATTCACAACCTTTAGCTTGTATTAGTGTTAGCAACAATCACTAATAAGCTTTACTACCATAAATTCGACATAATTAACATCTAATTTTTTATTAACTGAACTAGTTCTTCAAAACTTCCAAAAAACCCATTTCTAGGTCATAGAGATGAAGAACAATACTTACTTGATGTTAAAGATGAAAATTCTCTCTTGAATTCGAGTTATGTAGCTTCAATTTAGTGTTTCAAACTGATTTTGGTGATAAATTCTTGTTCCTGTGATTTCTTTCTTTTCTTCTTGAACTTCCTGGAAGTAATTTAGAATAGAGAATAGATATGTGTGTGTTTTTAACGTACGTACACATATGTATGAGCATATGTATTTTAATTAGTTTTACTCCCTGTAATTTTTATTGTCTGGAACCTTAAAACCATTCATAATTATTATTTAATTATTCCACCTAAAATAATAATAACTTAAAATAATAATTCTTACAATACTTTAAATTTTAGGGTGTTACATATTAGCACTCAAGTTTTAAGACAAAGCATTTCAGTACTGAATTTGACTTTAAAATATATTTCATTAAAAAATATATGCAATTAACTGAACAACTATTAACTAAATAACTATTAAGTGAGTTTCTTATAGTCTAAATAATTAGAGTTATAGATTTAGTTGTAACTGAATATATATAGATTCAAAGCATATATTTCATTTTAGAATATATGCAGTTTACTGAACAACTATTAAGTGAACAACTATTAGCTGAATTCCTTACAGTGTCAATAATTAGAGTTTTATATTAAAATATGACTGAATATATATAGATTCAGAGCATATCAGTACTCAAGTTTTAACACAAAGCATAACAGTTGGAAAATTTTAAAACAAAGCATATTTTTTTAAAAGTTTTAACTCAAAGCATGTGCATACATCAACCTATGTATATTTATATCAAAACTCTTAATCAATGCATGACTGTTTGGATTATTTGCAATGATTTTATAAGCTTTTTCCAAGTTTCATTTTAAAATAGATGCAATTAACTGGAAAACTATTAAATGACATTAGTATTGTTTTTTGTAAGAAATTCTGTTATAGACAAAGAGATAAAGTTGCTAATAGATACCAGTTGATCCATGAGAATCATAACAACGGATGCAACTTGAGATGCGTTACTCATATATCGCTGCTACCACAAATGGAATACCTTGACACGTACTTTCATGCCATCTATGTAGCCCTTAATAAGATTCAAAGGTGTGAAACCGTCATCAGCTGCAATTGGAAGGAATGAATGATTTTCACAATGAGTGTTTGTAATGGCAGAAACGGAATTGTTGTAGTATCTCAATGATTGGAGTTATATATTTAGATGTAACTTAATATATGTAGACTGATTTTCAATGGTTTGGGAGGGAAAATTTGAGAAAAATTCAAATTTTTTAAAATTTGAGATTTGCTGTGATCTCCACAATCGGGTATATTGATCACACATTGATGACTTACCATAAATTTAGTATAACCAAAATTGTTTCTAAAAATGCCATATGTTGACATACTTTATATATAATTGGGAGACGTTCACAGATACCCATTGCTTTAAAAATGGCAATTATTTGGTATGATTACCCAGGATATTCCTCAACTATTAGTAGCATTGCTTGTAATAAATACGTTTTCCAATTATTAATGTCAGTTTAAATATTTTTATTTATTATGCCAAGGTGTTATTGGTTTATGCATCATAAAATAATTATGTCAAATGGTAGAAGTAATATCTGCAAATACTCCAACTAATAATGTTCATGGAAATGTTTTTACCTACCTTTGATTTTTATCACATGCAGTAACAAAGTGTTTAGGACCGGCAATATATCCAAGTCTCCAACCAGTCATTGCAAATGCCTATACAAATACATACTAAGGCCCCGCTCCCGAGTTAATATTTCGAGAGAAGAGAAAAGAATCAGAAAGAAGAAAAAGTATATTGTGTTCCCGAGTTTTACTGATGGACAGAAGAGTAGAGAAGTGGGAGGAGAATTAGTCCTTCTTTTCTCTCCAAACTTTCTCTCCAATATTGGAAAGATTTGGAAGGATGGAAGCTTTAACTAGTTATAAAATGTCACTTCCTTACATTTCTCTCCAACTCGGGAACACGAAACATATAAATTTCTACTCCTTTCTTTCCGACTCAGGAAGGCAAAAAATTTCTTCATTTTCTTTTCTTTTCTGTCATCTTATATTCCATTATACTCTTTTCTTTTCGTAAAAATCTCAGGAGCAGGCCCTAAGTGTGCCATACTACTGGCACCTGAAGTCTACTAATTAAACCCAAAAGGAACAGTTGTGTCATAACGCATATGATATCAAACTAGATAAAACATAAGATGCATAATGTTTCTTGTTGTGAAATCATGTACCTGACTTTGAATTTTATTACATGCAGCAACAAAGTGTTTAGGACCGACAATATATCCAACTCTTCAACCAGTCATTGCAAATGCCTATACAAATACATACTAAGTGAGCCATGGATAATATGATATAGCTCATATTAGGAAAGTATTCCGAACTTCACGTACAAAGCTCCTATAGAAATTTTATAAGGGTTGGACCTTAGTCTCCTTAAGTCGTACTTCAGTTGCTGCTCCACCTGTTGAATATGGTTCACTACCCGCCAAATCAATAAGGCTTAATACATCTTGAACCTGTGTAAATACAAGAAACTGTCTCAAGATGGTTCGATTTAATAACGTGCATGTATGAATGTACCACAGTATCTTAATTAGTTAAGTTACATTATCTACCCCACAAATCCTTAGTGTGAAAACAAAGTGGCTTCTTGATGAATGCTCATTCATATCTGTCTGGCCAACAGACCTGGAAGAAAAAAGAATAAAAGAAGACACGTATATAAAACTCATTTATTAGCTACTCATTTGCATGATCCCACATAACAGTTCTATAAAAACATGCAGCCATGTAAAAGTAGTTGTCTAATCTATGTATGTAAACTTGTTTTTTGTAGCCTTCTCAAGAAGATTGATAACTTCCTTTACGATGACTACATTTACAATGGTTAAATTAGATACATATGTGTCCCTGATGGCATACTGCTTCTTGGCATCGCCACCATCAGCACCTGGAACTTCACAACTTGATCTTGGTGATATCAAATCACAAATTGTTTCAATGTTGATCTCTAACATAGAAGCCTAAACATGTTAGAAAAAAATATAAATTAGTACCCTTAAGGTCTGTATAGTGAGCTGAGGCGACGAGCCAACACACAGTAGAGATATGGATACATAACCTGCATTATGTATTTCGATCCTTGGGCAGGTAAGTGCTCACTTGTTTGGAAGACCTGCTCTAAGAATCGTAGCATCAACCCTCTCTGCGATGGTTGTTTTGATCTTCCCATCATTGTGTAAGTTTTGCCGGGCCCAGTTTGACCATACGCAAAAATACAGCCCTACTATATACACTATAGAATTTAACTTGATACATTTGAGAATAAGTATAAAAACTAAGGTAAGATAATTAAGGTCACCGAATGACTTGATAATTATGATTTTCTTTCGAACATAAATCCAAAATTAGTTATTTAAACATATTTCCTAAGAAATGTTTCTCATGCGTTGAAAGTAAGCAAATCCCAATCAAGGTCTGAGTTAGAGAAAAACTTCCTAGCACTCACACAACCAGTGGCGGATCCAGGAATTTGTGTTATTGAGGGTGAAAAAAAATTGCAATGAAAACTACAATCTATAACATAATTGAAATACGATAGGCAAAACCTACACAATTTAATCTAACAAAAAAAAACTTACAACGTATAACTTCAGTAAAATGTCAACAAAGCAGCACACTTCAGCAGCAAAACAGCACGTACACTTACAGCAGCTATAATGGCAGCAAAACAGCAGCACCAAAGCAGCAACAAAATAACACTAAAACGTGAACTAATATGCAGCAAAACATCACACTTACGGTAGCTAAAATGGCAGCAACACTGTAGCACCAAACCATCAGTTAAACTGCATGAAACAAAAAATACAACTGCACCAACTAGCAACAAAGCGACACTAAAACGTCAACTAATATGTAGCAAAACAGCAGCACCAAACCAATAGTTAAAAAATACTGAAATAGCACCAGAAATGACTCATTTACAACAGTATAATATATGCTAAAGATATATTAGATTAGCATCATTGTACGTCAGCAAAAAACAGCCTAAACGAAGTAAAACAACAAAAAACAATCTTCGTTCAATTGAAGTATGTTAAACAAATTACATCCTACACCTTTCCTTTACGAAGACGCATCTTCTGGAAACAAATAAAACGAATGATGCAGACATATGCAGCCAAATATGGCTGAAAAACTATATAGTTATTTGTGTAACTAAATTGGTTGAGTATAATTATTACAGATGCTTTATGCATGAAAATTACTCTATGAGTCACTTTTGGCCCATTTGAACTGTTCCAATGACCTGAATTAACACAATTATAAATATGATAATCAAAATTGCCACCTCCAACTTTTAATCAATATGTTCATTAAGTTTGTTGCCATGTTTCAGTATTGACAAGTAACTATGGATGGAATGCAATCCATATTCCATGCTATTAACAGTATAACTCTTAATCAATACATGACTGTTTGGTGTAAGTATCAGTACTCAAGTTTTAACAGTTTAACTCTTAATCAACCTATGTATATTCATATGTAAACTCATGCTAATAGACAAACAATTAATAGGTATGTATGTGTACATAGATCGGCATAGGTTGATTGTAGTCGCCCAGGAAAAATGGGTCAACAACATGATATAGTGCCTTCAGATGTTAATACCACTACATTCAATGAATTTCATGCCTGCATATATTAGAATACATTGTAAGGATTACAGTTTACACTTATAATCATATTGACATACCACCTAGTGTTAAGCGTTTAAGCGTGGACTCCACAATGAACATATCATAATTACCCATTTTTTACTCAGTTATATTAAATTCACAAAACTTGGATGATTAAACATAAACATATACACTATGAACAACTAAGTAAAAATGATTCTTGTTGATGCAAAATCAACATTTTGTGACAATATTTTGTATAGAATACTTAGTTTAGATTGATTAGGGAATTGCGACACTCTGTAATGTTGTGAAACTTAAATTTCGCAATATGTTATGTGGTTAAGTATAAATACCACATATGGTGTGTCATTTTGTTTTAAGCCATTCATTGTAATATCTTTTAGATAGAGAGCTTGAGAGAGAGTGAAGCTAATAGGTTATGTTTCATTGACAAAGAAATAAAAGATTACATCTTTTATGTACATTTTGATTTCGTACTCACGTTTATTCGATTCGTGTTTGAATTCCGCACTTACACAATCGTATTCGAATTGCTTTGTTGATTTCCTGAGGCGTTTTCAAGTGGTATCAGAGCAGGAGAGGTGATTCGGAGAGTTTAAAACGTGAATTGTGATCGAATTGAGCTCGATTTGGTTCGGTTTTGCTTCGGTGTCAAAAACACAAAAGAACATGGCTTGTTTCTGAGTTTTTGTTAGCGAAGTGGACTGAATTAGACCGAGTTTGTGTTGTAATTGATAACGGAATGTTCAATTCGGTGAGATCAGAACATAATTCGAAGTAATTTGGATTTAAAGGTTTGGGTTTTTGATGCGTCCCGAAACGGTCGTTCACGCAACGGGACACATCGGTGGGATAGTTTTAAATTTATAAAAGTCGGGGGGAGCCTAATCCTCCGAACTACCTACTAATACTAGGTACGAATACCTGACATAAGTATGTGGTAAGGATGATCCAGGGTCGTTCCTCACGACGGCAGAATTGAAACAGAGCTAGTTCTGACAAATCAGTAATTAAGCTAGGGTTGAGTAGATTGATAGAAAGTTGTTTTGGTTTTTATTATCTAATTATCTAATTATCTAATTAAACTACTTAAACTAATAAAGCATAAAAGTAAAAATGGAGGGTTGTGCTTGCTATGACTTCATTAGTTTATGCATGGGGTGATGTTTAAGATTTAAGTATGAAAACGTCTTTTAAAGATTTGTGTCTTGCTTTCGTCTAAGTATTCACAGTGTAAACACTAACACCCTACTGTTTGATTTCTCAGACAGTATGTCACTGAGTAGTTAGGTTATGGTGATTCTGATCAGAGGAGGCTGCTCAACTCTTCAACACTTTCCATATGGTGGAGAAGTGACCCTTCTTGGAATAGTATTCCTGGGCGCATGAGATAGAGTAACAGACCCACTAAAAGTTCTGACCGTTCTTAACACTGTGAGGATACTAAGGCTAGGCAAGGCATTTAAGATTTAAGACTTGGTTTGGTGACTGCTAACTTTACATTAATGGTCTTTGTTTAGTCCAGAGCTGTGTGGTTCAACCAGGATGTGACACAGTCTTCAACCTATGACAGTTCCTTAGCTTTCCCACGTATTTAAACGTTATACGAAGTACTGTGCCGTTTTACGGTCTTTCCGGTGCCACATACTTTATGGTCACTCTGGACTAGTTTAACTAAGTTTGTATTAACGTTTAACCATCTATGATATAAACCAGCCCTCACTACAATCCCAATAAATCCCTGATTGATTCACGGTGTACTATACGAAAGGTTTTGGCAGTATTTCCACAGCTACACAATTCAGACCATGTTGATTTGTTTGATTTGAAAACACAGATAGGTAGTGACCGGTTGATCAAGGTACATGACTCCTTGTCATACAGGTTCTAACCACGTTTATTGGAGGAAAGGCGTTTAGGTTTAGAAATTCGTAAATGTAAAATTAACAGTACACCGGTTTTCAATATGTAACAATTGGGAACATTATTCCACAACGGATTGTGCCCACGACTTTCATAGCTTCCACGTTCCGTACTACACACATTCGTGATGATTCCGGCGCTATACAAATGAAAGCCGTATAACGTTACCTCCGTTGTTTCATAACGATATTATCCCAATTGTATAATTAAAGTAACATCACCCGCAATACACAAACTAACTACATAATAACAAGCACAAGGTAACTACTCCCTACGCATAACAAACAATCCTAAATCTAGCATAGCAACAATAATAATAATCATCATTATGAAAGATAAGGAAAGAGATAACCGAATGTAACGCGTAGTTTGAATAATGTTGAAAGAATACACGAGCGTAACCTCCGCAATATCTTGGACAATATTACAAATAAGACCCTCGAAATATCCCTAACACTATTACAAGAGTAGCCCCTCCGTTAGTCTAGGTTAAATATTAACCAAGAACTAATGAACTAAAACCCTAATCTATTTCTCCTCTAACTCTTAAGAGTAGTGCTAGAGAGAGAAAGCTAAACTAGAAAGAGAAAGAAAGAGTGTGTGAGAGAGAAAGTGAGAACTCTTATGAAGAATTGGTGTGTGGAATGAGGTGAATGAAGCCTCTATTTATAGGCAAGCCTTGGATCCAAGAGTACAAGTTCACAAGCACACGTACAAGCAAACGAAGCAAGGAAGAGGCCGTGTGAGAGCAAAAGAGGCCGTACACGGCCTAAACAGGGCCGTACACGGCCTTTTTAGGGCCGTACATGGCTATATCAGGGCCGTACACGGCTTCATGGTGGCCGTGTGCTAGGCCGTGTGATTTCTTCGGCTTTTCTCGCAACTTCGGAAGGCCGTATCTTCTTCGTTTCGCGTCCGTTTGACTTGATTCTTTCGCCTACGGCTTCGTAATTCCGTTACGCTTCTAATGATACTAATTTGGTAGAAATTGGATGTGTGGGGCCCAGGCGTGTCCAGAATACGTTTTGTAGCTTTCGGCTGCGCTGTAACTTGCATAACTTCTTCATCCTTGATCCGTTCTGAGCAATCCTTATATCCACGTTCTCGTAATCTTCATAGCTACAAAATAAGACTATTATGAGGCTCTGGTATGAAGTTTACAGTAGAATTAGGGTTAGGCTCAGAATAGTGCCTATTTAGGTCAGTTTTCTGCCCTTTTTGCTTGATTTTCAAAAGACCGACAAGTTTATACCTTTCTAACAAAAGTTAATGAATAATGATGATTTTAAGATGTATTTATTAGAAAAGAGCTAAATATGGGACAATTTGTGCATGTAAAAACGTGACTTTTTGCGATACATCAAATATCCCACACTTAAGCTTTTGCTTGTCCTCAAGCAAACCTCATTTGGAAAATAGTTTTTGAAAAATTATTTTGGATGCTTAGAGTATCTTCCACAGAAAGTCACTTTCTTCAAAGTAGATAAATCTTTTCGGAAAGTAAGCATCAACAAAAATTAACTATACTTAAACACAAAATTGATCAACCCTTTTTGGCATACTTTGCAACCCTCGAGACGTAGATGTACATGACTGGGCGATTCTCACAAGTGGGTCACTCAATTCACTCAGAGTGTATCGGGTTACCTATAATCTATAGAAACGAAATCGCTCATTGCCAGTCATGCAGTGCTTATCGTCATAGGCTTGGTCGAGAATCGAATCTCCACCACTCCTTTGAGAACGGTGCTAATTATCCCAAGGCATTTTAGTAGTAAGGGTAAAGTGGGTAAGGATAGGGGTAGTTTGGTCAATGGTTTTAGGGTTTTGGAACTTCAGACTCGGAGCTTTCAAAGATCAAAGCAAGTTTCACTTGAGATAACTTCTAGAGTAGACTCATCTCCTAGAGGAATAATCTCTTCTCTTGATGTTTCTTTTGAGTTCTGATAGATTTTTCTTCTTTGGAGAGTAGTCTTTTTCTTCTAGGAGCTCTCCAAGGTCTGCTTTTCTTTTCTTTTCTTTTTCTTTTTTCTTTTCTTTTTTTTTCTTTTTCTTATTTTTGTGACCCTGGAGATCCTTCGTATAGTGAGACATCTTTGACTTCTCTTTTGACAAGTACCAATTTTTCGTACTGTCTTTGGCGGATAATATTTTCGTGATGAGTAATAACTTCGCCTTTGTACCGTATCTTCATTTTGGATTTCTTTCTTTAAACTCTTGATAGGTACAGAGAGATGTTTGAAGATGAGACACCAATAGAAAGATATCTCAAGCAGTCCTTTACTTATGATCTATGAAGATTCATGAGCTGGAATGGTGTTTGGTGGGAAAGTGTTTCTGTTGTGGGGAAGTGTTTTAGGGTTTAGAGAAATGAAATGGCTAAGGCGCAAAGGGTTTTCTAATCGGATCATCAACAGTCTTAGAAAGAAAGTTGGAAGGGTTGGCTTGAAAAGATATGAAAGAAAGGGGTTAATCCTAATAAATGCCAAGATCATCTAACTGCACCTATACCGCGTACGACACTCATTGGTATGGTCTCGAAACGCATTACAGGAGCAAGTTCTAATTCAAAGACACATGCATCGGCGCACACTCAGAAATGAAAGTGAAGCATTAAAAATGAATGCTTATTAAATGCTCAAGTTCCTCACAATCAAAGGGTCATATGCACCAAGTCATGCGATGCCTAGAGGACTTCTCAATTTCAGTTTAAGATACGTTCTTATTTTTGCCTTATCTTACTTTCCAAAGCAACTTATTTATTTTGACAGAAAGTTTATTTCTTTGAAAGAATCTTCTAAGTCTAAAATCTTTAGAAAATCATTCGAAATCAACCGAATGGATGTCGGACACCGTCGAGGTTGGGTTTTCGAATGTTTTGGTAGTAAAAATCTCAACCTATTAGGTTGGTTTTGCGAAAATTTTTGAAAAAGTTTGAATGAAAATGGAGGTATTGCTTTGGACAGGCAAATATAAACTTGCGGTATTTATACCGTGTATCCCACACTTAAAACAACATTGTCCTCAATGTTCATTGCTAAGACATAGGATTTTCTTCGGGAAAAATCCCACACTTAGGGTTTGAAACAGTGAAACAATTTTAAGTGTTTTTAAAAAATGATGGGATGAATCCCACACTTAGAATTTAGGCATATTAGGATGTATGGTAATGGAGAAAATCATAACTAGAAAGGAAAGGAACTTCCCTACGATAGAGGCAAGAGATATTTTGAAGAAAGAATCCGCAGTCTGCCGATAGTTGAAATTTCTTTAGCTGGCTCCTTGCAGAGTGCGGTTTCTTCATGAACGTCCGTCATCTCTTTGCTCAATATTTCATTTGCAACCTCATAAATTGTCAGCACATCGGTGAGCTGAGGATCTGAAAAATAGACTGTGATGGCACCAGTGTTTGCTGGATCAAAGTCAGTCTTCATGAAGTGCACTCGAGCTCACAATGGCATATTCTTCATCCAATCTTGTCACTAACTTTCCCACGAAAATAACTAAGACCAAAAGGATAGATTGCAGAAAGTGAACCGAAGTGATATCTTCTTCTGGATACATGCAGAATCAACCAAGATACACCATATGTTGGGTAGAGATAATGGATGAGGATCCTAATCATCAAGAGCTGCTGATGAAGACTAATTGCTCTAGATGATCTGAAAGTGCTGAATCCGACGACCATTTCATCCGAGATGTTCTCCGACAAACTAATGAAATAAACTTGATGTTGTTCTAATCGGCAGAGATCTCTAGCTTACATCCTATATACTCTGTACTCATTCCGGTGAAATTTGATGTGATCTACTTGATGACCTAGTCATAGACAACTAGAATGTGACCATCTACGTGCCAGAAAGAGCCATCTCTTCTCCTGAAAAGCAATGATCAAAAAGTTTCCCAAATTTAATGAACTTGTAAGCCCCTCTTGTCTTCTTTCCATTGTACTCAAAAGCTCTTCATCCATAGGCGTCAGTCCCTGTTTAATAGAACAAACAAGCATGATCTAACAAACAAGTGAACATTCTCCAAATCACAGATTCACTGGTTTGCTAAAGAACTATCAAAGTGAGTACTTTGAAGAAACAAACCAGTGTATGACTTAGAGTTTGATCTCACAAATAAAAGTGTTAGTTGCCTAAAATTTCACTATAGCACAAACAACATATATGGGAATTAATATGAGCAATTAAATCAGGCAACCAAGTATAAAGATGTTCACAACACATATTTTTAAACGAGTTCGAGCATAACACACATATTGACATACAAATCATGTTATTTAGATAAATCATTTAATGATCTTTTATGTATGTTCACAGAAATATATGTAAGTACCTCAAATGCTCGAAATATGTGAGTGGGTAGTGTAAGATTACTAAGGTTGCTAATCCCATGTTTGTGAGTGAAAGGATAGTTAAGAACTTTAGATAATGAAAAATAGATGTTGCAATAAAGCTCAAACAAGTGGGAGAAGGAAGTTTTGAAGGTTTTAACAAAAGTTTGAAGTCCATTTTGAAAAATCATCCTTCTTAGTTTATAAAAATGAAGAAAACCTTGAACATGCAATTTAGGGTTTTATTTTCTACTTATTCATGTTAGCATAATACTTATCCTAGATTAACTATTATTATGATTACTACTAATAAAACTACGTTAGACACGGGTTGCCTCCCGAGAAGCGCTTGTTTTTGTTCGAGTCTCTAGCTTGACTCTAGAACTATATGTCAGGAGATCCTAGCGGCTTCCTTGCATCCATCAGTAGACACAAGTGGTAATATTGGTACATACCTAAGAGTTTAAGGCAATTCAAGGCTAGGGTATGTCCAATATGAGGAAATAATTCAAAGTGAGGGAATTGTTCTACCGGAGGCGTAACAAATCTCTCAACTTTGATTACCTCCGTGGGTTGGATGGGCAGAATGGGTTGGTCAAAGGCGTCCTTATCACTCCAAGACGTATACGTCATTATGTTGTGGAGAGATGGTTTGTAAGGCAACCATGATGCAAAACCCACCTTACTTCTTATGGTCTTTGAGTTGATGAAAATGTTGTACTTTGGGCATGGAGGTGGGACAGTATCCGTTGAAGTCTCCAATCTTGTAGCAACATTCTCATTAACTACTTGGCCAACTGGCTGGTCTACGACAGAAGGTTCAACTAGATCAATGGGTGATTCATCGAGAAAGATATGTGGGATATCATCCACCACAACTGGTTGTGGGATAGTATCAACCACGTCGGTTTGAATTGGGATGAGATCACTACTCAGAGCTGGTGTGCATTCCTCCGGTCCTTCTGAAGCTGAGTCTTCTGGGTAAACATCATCCTCCGGGTTCTCCATTTCTATCTCTTCGTCTACCTCGTCATACTCGTCACTCCGGCCAAGAGTTTCAAGTTGCAATGACTCGGAAAGCTCCTCTAGAATGAACTCCTCATTGGTTTCGGATGTAGATAGGTTGAGAATAGGTGGAAGTGAGGATTTAGAAGATTGGGTAGGTGAAGGGTTTGGAGAAGTTTTGCAACCAGGCTCATGAGATGGAAAGTCTATGTCAAGTGAAGTAGGTGTGGTGTGTGAATGCCTTTCGTCTTCCTGTACTCTATAGATGGTTGTAACTTGATCCTCAATTCTCTCACAACTTTCTTGGACTATTTTTTCCATTTTCGACAGCTTATCAGTATATCCTTTAAGCATGTCGGCTATTTGTTGTTCATATGGGGTGAAAGAGGGTGAGAAAGTGACATTGCTGTTGGGATAAGCCATGGACATTTCTCTCAAGTTAGAACTCTCGCATGATTGTGGTTCGTATACAGGGTAAGATGGTTGTGGGTAGACTCTGAATGGTTCAGGATAGTAAGGTTGGTAGTGTTGTTGGAAAGCATAAGGGTTATACTGATGTTGTAATTGAGGATTTAAATTCCCTATGTTATCCGAATAATTCATCCTACACCTTTGCCATTCATTTTCTAAGTCGGCATCACTCCTATATCTATCTTGGACTATTTTAAAAAGACTATCAATTTGATCTTTTAGTTGTTGTAAAGTTGCCATTGCCAAGTTATCAGTGAAGACAACACAAGAAGAAGGTTTTGAGAATTAAAGTTGTGGTATGGAGGGAAGTTATTCTAAGCTAAACTAAGTTAACTATGCTAATCTACGGGCAGAAAGTAACTTCTGACAAGGACGGTGAATCCAAGTCAAAAAGGATCGCTTAAAAACTAATTCATCTAAACAGGCTCCGAATCGTACTACCGTTCCGTGGCAGCGGCGCCAAAAACTTGATGCGTCCCGAAACGGTCGTTCACGCAACGGGACACATCGGTGAGATAGTTTTAAATTTATAAAAGTCGGGGGGAGCCTAATCCTCCGAACTACCTACTAATACTAGGTATGAATACCTGACATAAGTATGTGGTAAGGATGATCCAGGGTCGTTCCTCACGACGGCAGAATTGAAACAGAGCTAGTTCCGACAAATCAGTAATTAAGCTAGGGTTGAGTAGATTGATAGAAAGTTGTTTTGGTTTTTATTATCTAATTATCTAATTAAACTACTTAAACTAATAAAGCATAAAAGTAAAAATGGAGGGTTGTGCTTGCTATGACTTCATTAGTTTATGCATGGGGTGATGTTTAAGATTTAAGTATGAAAACGTCTTTTAAAGATTTGTGTCTTGCTTTCGTCTAAGTATTCACAGTGTAAACACTAACACCCTACTGTTTGATTTCTCAGACAGTATGTCACTGAGTAGTTAGGTTATGGTGATTCTGATCAGAGGAGGCTGCTCAACTCTTCAACACTTTCCATATGGTGGAGAAGTGACCCTTCTTGGAATAGTATTCCTGGGCGCATGAGATAGAGTAACAGACCCACTAAAAGTTCTGACCGTTCTTAACACTGTGAGGATACTAAGGCTAGGCAAGGCATTTAAGATTTAAGACTTGGTTTGGTGACTGCTAACTTTACATTAATGGTCTTTGTTTAGTCCAGAGCTGTGTGGTTCAACCAGGATGTGACACAGTCTTCAACCTACGACAGTTCCTTAGCTTTCCCACGTATTTAAACGTTATACGAAGTACTGTGCCGTTTTACGGTCTTTCCGGTGCCACATACTTTATGGTCACTCTGGACTAGTTTAACTAAGTTTGTATTAACGTTTAACCATCTATGATATAAACCAGCCCTCACTACAATCCCAATAAATCCCTGATTGATTCACGGTGTACTATACGAAAGGTTTTGGCAGTATTTCCACAGCTACACAATTCAGACCATGTTGATTTGTTTGATTTGAAAACACAGATAGGTAGTGACCGGTTGATCAAGGTACATGACTCCTTGTCATACAGGTTCTAACCACGTTTATTGGAGGAAAGGCGTTTAGGTTTAGAAATTCGTAAATGTAAAATTAACAGTACACCGGTTTTCAATATGTAACAATTGCGAACATTATTCCACAACGGATTGTGCCCACGACTTTCATAGCTTCCACGTTCCGTACTACACACATTCGTGATGATTCCGGCACTATACAAATGAAAGCCGTATAACGTTACCTCCGTTGTTTCATAACAATATTATCCCAATTGTATAATTAAAGTAACATCACCCGCAATACACAAACTAACTACATCATAACAAGCACAAGGTAACTACTCCCTACGCATAACAAACAATCCTAAATCTAGCATAGCAACAATAATAATAATCATCATTATGAAAGATAAGGAAAGAGATAACCGAATGTAACGCGTAGTTTGAATAATGTTGAAAGAATACATGAGCGTAACCTCCGCAATATCTTGGACAATATTACAAATAAGACCCTCGAAATATCCCTAACACTATTACAAGAGTAGCCCCTCCGTTAGTCTAGGTTAAATATTAACCAAGAACTAACGAACTAAAACCCTAATCTATCTCTCCTCTAACTCCTAAGAGTAGTGCTAGAGAGAGAAAGCTAAACTAGAAAGAGAAAGAAAGAGTGTGTGAGAGAGAAAGTGAGAATTCTTATGAAGAATTGGTGTGTGGAATGAGGTGAATGAAGCCTCTATTTATAGGCAAGCCTTGGATCCAAGAGTACAAGTTCACAAGCACACGTACAAGCAAACGAAGCAAGGAAGAGGCCGTGTGAGAGCAAAAGAGGCCGTACACGGCCTAAACAGAGCCGTACACGGCCTGTTTAGGGCCGTACACGGCTATATCAGGGCCGTACACAGCTTCATGGTGGCCGTGTGCTAGGCCGTGTGATTTCTTTGGCTTTTCTTGCAGCTTCGGAAGGCCGTATCTTCTTCGTTTCGCGTCCGTTTGACTTGATTCTTTCGCCTATGGCTTCGTAATTCCGTTATGCTTCTAATGATACTAATTTGGTAGAAATTGGATGTGTGGGGCCCAGGCGTGTCCAGAATACGTTTTGTAGCTTTTGGCTGCGCTGTAACTTGCATAACTTCTTCATCCTTGATCCGTTCTGAGCAATCCTTATATCCACGTTCTCGTAATCTTCATAGCTACAAAATAAGACTATTATGAGGCTCTGGTATGAAGTTTACAGTAGAATTAGGGTTAGGCTCAGAATAGTGCCTATTTAGGTCAGTTTTCTGCCCTTTTTGCTTGATTTTCAAAAGACCGACAAGTTTATACCTTTCTAACAAAAGTTAATGAATAATGATGATTTTAAGATGTATTTGTTAGAAAAGAGCTAAATATGGGACAATTTATGCATGTAAAAACGTGACTTTTTGCGATACATCAGTTTTGCAAAGTTAGATTCGGATTTTTGCAAAATTTTAGAAGAGTGATCAAATTAAAGACCAAATCAGATCGTTTTCATGTTCTACAATGGATTACGAGTGCCTTTGTGATTAATTTCATCAGATTTGGTCGATTTTCGTGAATTTTAAAGTTTCTGCGTATCTGCATCTACTGGTGTGCGAACCTTCTGTTCTTCATCCGCGAAACTCATCATATAACCATTTTTTTGCGAAACTTCTATTTTGAAAAAGTCAACTACTGCGAAAGTTGACTTTGTGTGCCAAATTTGACCCTTTGCGAAACTTTCTTCCTGTGCGAAACTCCCTTTGCGAAACTTGCCCCAAGTTTCGCATTTTACTATTATTCTACCCAAAAGTTAAAATGGTTGTGCCAAGTATATGATGTACGTATGCAATGCAATCCATTTTCCATTCTATATATAACCATACAAGAGCTAATAGATAAAAAAAAAATAGGTATCTTATTGCAGTAGCATTTTCGACCCATTTACTTATGAATGTGCTGATTTGGTTTGCGTATTATCTTTAGCAGGTCAAATAGGCTACATTAACAAAATTTTAGCTGAAATGGTGATGGGTCAAATGGGCCAACAGGTTAAAAGCCATGCACATCATTTTGAATTGTAGTCCATAACCCAATCCTCTCGGCCAGACCATTTCCATCTGTTATAAAATAATGTTCAATTCATAACTACTTAGTACCTTTTTCAACTCCGTTTGGAATTCTAGTAAACGGTCAAACTAAACGGTCAATCTTTACTCTCCTTAGCATTTTAGCCACGTCTTCATCTTTACTCTCCATATGGGTTTGATTAAATACGTCATGTAAATTGTTAAATCGCTAAACGGAACCCATCATTGAGAGGGTTGCCGTTGCTATATGGCGACCTCCATCAAGAAAGGACCAACTTGATGCTTAATTAAGCTAAATGGGTGCAACACCCTAAGGTAAGTTAGGAGGTCGCCCATAACAGATACCTGGTCCACCTGTTACCAAGCCTATTGAAGTTCAAATGGTGATATGTGACACTCGGCAATTTAGGTTAACTTTTAAACTTAACCGAAACCCTAATTACGTGTATTTAGATGTGGTTTAGGCTAAATACTTGTAATTATTCGTAACTATTTGTATATTTATGTGAATATACACCTACATAATTATTTAAAATTACGCTTACGTGATTTGTTGAAATTATGCGAAACAATCGGACGGAGTCCGACACTATATACGACGTTGGTGAAAACATTTTAATAAATAACGTAAACCTATTTCATGATTTAAATAGTAGTTATTTGCATTATATTATTATTTCGTATAATAATACACGAAAAACCTAGACGTTTTGCCTAAAACGTAACAAACACGGTAAAAACGCACGAATCGAACTCGGCAACCAAACGAAAGTCAATAAATATTTTGACAACTAAAAATAAAGTATTTTAACAATACTTCAATGAAAAATAATCCCAAACATATCGATAATTAAAACAACACAAGAAAACGCTACGCGATTTAACGAATTAACGAAATAACGAACACTGAACGCAACGCAGTCTGAAAATTGAAATTAAATCACAAATTCAGGTGTGGGGGCCCATGGTGGGGCTGGCCACCCCCCACTTCCACCACTAATTCAACATGCCAAATCTAATTATTTGATTCCTTACACTTAACCAAACAATGTACATGCATTCTTCATCTCATTATTTTCATTTTCTCTCAAACTCCCTCATTTCTCTCTCTAAAAATCTGTAGAAAACCAGCCCCAAACACCACCTACAACCACCGTAAAAATCCACCATCATCCTCCATCATTTTCTTCAAGATTCTTCAAGGAAATCAAGCTCCAAGAACTTCTCCTTCATTCAATCGTCATCTCCTTTGTAAGAATCACATAAACTCTTGATTAATATACTTGCATGATGTTTATTTATGTGTCTAGTTATTCATCTAATACTATAATGTCCAAATATCATGTTAAAATACGTTTTTAGAACATTTATATAAACATACATAATCTGTCCCAGAAAACTCAGTCTACAAAATCGACCATAACTTGAGTTCTAGGAGGAGTTAGATAACGAATTTTATATCAAAATTTGCGTATGGAAAAGATCTAAAAAAAGTTCTTCTATAGCTCCTTCCAGAAATGCACGTATTTTAAGCTACGAATTAATCTTTGGGACTGGTCTGAGATTTGTCGAAAACTGTGTTCGGTTCTTTCGCGAATTTATTTACCTATCTAGATGGACTTGTAAATTACCAGAAAAATTACGTAATAAATTAGACATATAGAGGCAGCAGAATTTGTTAAGTTTCGAATACATGAGCTCATGGCAATAGTATACTACGATTTACTTTGGCATTCGTGCTACTTTGATAACTATGAAAATCTTGTGGTTCATACTATGATTTTAACTGCGTAAACCTATGAACTCACCAACTTTATGTTGACCTTTTAGCATGTATTTCTCAGGTTCACAGACGCAGTAGGACTACCCACAGGAAACAAGGCAGTAGGATGCTTTTGGAAAGCATTAGCTCGAGTCGCATGTTTTCACAAACAACAAGAGATTAGATTGCATTACGATATTTTTTGTCACCATTTATGTATTAGAAATCTCTACACTTTTAATGCGAACTCCAATGTTTTGATATAACATTTGTAACTGTTTTATTTATGAAATGTAACTTTTTATTAAAACGTCTCATATAGAGGTCGTTTGTTGTAATCTTTGTGTGATGATATTTGATTTGGTCGTAGCCCCGTGACACCTCATACTTCCGCTGCCACGTATTTCGGGGGTGCGACATATTGGTATCAGAGACTAAGGTTATAGCGAACTAGGATTGCATTAGTGACCTAGACTATAACTGTTAGGTTAGTATCCCTCATTAGACATGATTGGTTCAGAAATTACATCATACAAATTTAATTTAACATAGCCTGATCAACTATGTACAATTAGAGGAAGATGATGTACGGTCTGAAATGGTCGTGTTGAACAAGAATACACTAGTTGACTCTGGATACCATTGAAATGGGACCAAAATTACTGCGCTAGACACACTAGGCTATTATATGATATATATGCCTCGCTCACAACTACGCTTACTACGATCATTCCCTTTGATAACTATGATAACGAGACACTAGTTTCATCTACAACTGTGAGGACACCCACGATAACCGCTCACTAAACTGTAACGAGTAACGATACTACTACGGATAACCTATCCAAAGAGGACCCACTTGAGGAGGTTCCATCTGAGGATAAACCAACGAAACTCACACCTCATGAGAACTCATCACCTAGGCACATTACATCTACTCTCCCTATCTTGTACTTTTCCACAACACCTGCGTCTTGGAATGTATTTCCAACAACTGTATTGATTCCAACTTCTTACGCATAACTGTGTTATGACTATGATCACTTTGATTACAACTAGATTAGTATTGCGAGGAGTACCCATGATGACTAAGTCCACGAACTATTCCAACTATGATCTGATCACTTTGATCACTACTGCAAGGGTTACTTGCGACCACGTGAAATTAACAACTAAATTTTATCAAAACATTTGTTCACACTAGGATAACTGGCTGTCAGGCCACAATGATAAACTGACCTTTAGGTTACTACGATAACTGGCTTCGGGCCGCTACGATAACTGGCTTCGGGCCACTACGATAAATTGCTTTCGGGCTACTACGATAACATAGTCATGGTTGACTACTTTGGGAACACTACTCAGTCATTGTTATGACCACTTATTGAAACTACGATATAACCAAATACAACTCTTATAACGTGGATAACATAAGAACATAACCAAGGTTAACTTGACAAGGACTAAAAACTGTTTTATCAAAACTACGTAAGGCGGGAATACGCCTGCCACACGCAATACTAAAAGCTTCGACCTCGATGGGTATACAGGAACCCCACCTCATTCAGTATAAAACTTTTAAAATTCATCCGAGTTATAACAACTCTCGACACCTCCTGTAATCTGCAAAATCGGAGATCTTTCGAACTCATACCTTTATCGGTTTCTGACTTTTATCATCTCACTCTATTGATTGTCACCTTATACAGTTGTATAAACACAACTATTGTATAAAATCTCACACACTTTTGTTTCCTTCTTGTCATTAAAGAATCAGGCCGAGTGCATCATAGAACTGGCTAACTGATTTGAGCCAACCTGAAAAACTCAGGGTTTACTTTCTAATAAACTGGATTACCAACTACCTTAAAAACTACCTAGTCACAATTAGACTACTTTGTAAAACGACCTCTATGTAACGACTTAACTACGACTCGAGCAACTGTTCGACTACGAATGGAACAACGAAACAGACATAATTCGACTATTATGATAAACTACGAAGCGGTCATGGATTGGCTGGCTTTGAACACGACCTAGACACTGTATGACTACTTTTAACTCCACTAATTCATATAGCAAGATGTACTTGCAACGAATCTTTCTTAAACTTCCTACACTTCTCCCCGGTTCACACGTGACTACGACTACGAGCAAATTTCGGGACGAAATTCTCCTAACAGGGGGAATGTGACACCCGACAATTTAGGTTAACTTTTAAACTTAACCGAAACCCTAATTATGTGTATTTAGATGTGTTTTAGGCTAAATACTTATAATTATTTGTAACTATTTATATATTTATGTGAATATACACCTACGTAATTATTTAAAGTTACGCTTACGTGATTTGTAGAAATTACGCCAAACAATCGGACGGAGTCCGACACTATATACGACGTTGGTGAAAACATTTTAATAAATAACGTAAACCTATTTTATGATTTAAATAGTAGTTATTTGCATTATATTATTATTTCGTATAATAATACACGAAAAACCTAGACGTTTTGCCTAAAACGTAACAAACACGGTAAAAACGCGCGAATCGAACTCGGCAACCAAATGAAAGTCAATAAATATTTTGACAACTAAAAATAAAGTATTTTAACAATACTTCAATGAAAAATAATCCCAAACATATAGAGAATTAAAACAACACAAGAAAACGCTACGCGATTTAACGAATTAACGAAATAACGAACACTGAACACAACACAGTCTGGAAATCGAAATTAAATCACAAATTCGGGTGTGGGGGCTCATGGTGGGGCCGGCCACCCCCCACTTCCACCACTAATTCAACATGCAAAATCTAATCATTTGATTCCTTACACTTAACCAAACAATGTACATGCATTCAATCATCATCTCCTTTGTAAGAATCACATAAACTCTTGATTAATATACTTGCATGATGTTTATTTATGTGTCTAGTTATTCATTAAATACTATAATATCCAAATATCATGTTAAAATACGTTTTTAGAACATTTATATAAACATACATAATCTGTCCCAGAAAACTCAGTCCACAAAATCGACCATAACTTGAGTTCTAGGAGGAGTTAGATAACGAATTTTATATCAAAATTTGCGTATGGAAAAGATCTACAAAAAGTTCTTCTATAGCTCCTTCCAGAAATGCACGTATTTTTAGCTACGAATTAATCTTTGGGACTGGTCTGAGATTTGTCGAAAACTGTGTTCGGTTCTTTCGCGAATTTATTTACCTATCTAGATGGACTTGTAAATTACCAGAAAAATTACGTAATAAATTAGACATATAGAGGCAGCAGAATTTGTTAAGCTTCGAATACATGAGCTCATGGCAATAGTATACTACGATTTACTTTGGCATTCGTGCTACTTTGATAACTATGAAAATCTTGTGGTTCATACTATGATTTTAACTGCGTAAACCTATGAACTCACCAACTTTATGTTGACCTTTTAGCATGTATTTCTCAGGTTCACAGACGCAGTAGGACTACCCACAGGAAACAAGGCAGTTGGATGCTTTTGGAAAGCATTAGCTCGAGTCGCATGTTTTCACAAACAACAAGAGATTAGATTGCATTACGATATTTTTTGTCACCATTTATGTATTAGAAATCTCTACACTTTTAATGCGAACTCCAATGTTTGGATATAACATTTGTAACTGTTTTATTTATGAAATGTAACTTTTTATTAAAACGTCTCATATAGAGGTCGTTTGTTGTAATCTTTGTGTGATGATATTTGATTTGGTCGTAGCCCCGTGACACCTCATAGTTCCGCTGCCACGTGTTTCGGGGGTGCGACATATTGGTATCAGAGACTAAGGTTATAGCGAACTAGGATTCCATAAGTGACCTAGACTATAACTGTTAGGTTAGTATCCCTCATTAGACATGATTGGTTCAGAAATTACATCATACAAATTTAATTTAACATAGCCTGATCAACTATGGACAATTAAAGGAAATGATGTACGGTCTGAAATGGTCGTGTTGAACAAGAATACACTAGTTGACTCTGGATACGATAGAAATGGGACCAAAATTACTGCGCTAGACACACTAGGCTATTATATGATATATATGCCTCGCTCACAACTACGCTTACTACGATCATTCCCTTCGATAACTATGATAACGAGACACTAGTTTCATCTACAACTGTGAGGACACCCACGATAACCGCTCACTAAACTGTAACGAGTAACGATACTACTACGGATAACCTATCCAAAGAGGACCCACTTGAGGAGGTTCCATCTGAGGATAAACCAACGAAACTCACACCTCATGAGAACTCATCACCTAGGCACATTACATCTACTCTCCCTATCTTGTACTTTTCCACAACACCTGCGTCTTGGAATGTATTTCCAACAACTGTATTGATTCCAACTACTTACGCATAACTGTGTTATGACTATGATCACTTTGATTACAACTAGATTAGTATTGCGAGGAGTACCCATGATGACTAAGTCCACGAACTATTCCAACTATGATCTGATCACTTTGATCACTACTGCAAGGGTTACTTGCGACCACGTGAAATTAACAACTAAATTTTATCAAAACATTTGTTCACACTAGGATAACTGGCTGTCAGGCCACAATGATAAACTGACCTTTAGGTTACTACGATAACTGGCTTCGGGCCGCTACGATAACTGGCTTCGGGCCACTACGATAAATTGCTTTCGGGCTACTACGATAACATAGTCATGGTTGACTACTTTGGGAACACTACTCAGTCATTGTTATGACCACTTATTGAAACTACGATATAACCAAATACAACTCTTATAACGTGGATAACATAAGAACATAACCAAGGTTAACTTGACAAGGACTAAAAACTGTTTTATCAAAACTACGTAAGGCGGGAATACGCCTGCCACACGCAATACTAAAAGCTTCGACCTCGATGGGTATACAGGAACCCCACCTCATTCAGTATAAAACTTTTAAAATTCATCCGAGTTATAACAACTCTCGACACCTCCTGTAATCTGCAAAATCGGAGATCTTTCGAACTCATACCTTTATCGGTTTCTGACTTTTATCATCTCACTCTATTGATTGTCACCTTATACAGTTGTATAAACACAACTATTGTATAAAATCTCACACACTTTTGTTTCCTTCTTGTCATTAAAGAATCAGGCCGAGTGCATCATAGAACTGGCTAACTGATTTGAGCCAACCGGAAAAACTCAGGGTTTACTTTCTAATAAACTGGATTACCAACTACCTTAAAAACTACCTAGTCACAATTAGACTACTTTGTAAAACGACCTCTATGTAACGACTTAACTACGACTCGAGCAACTGTTCGACTACGAATGGAACAACGAAACAGACATAATTCGACTATTATGATAAACTACGAAGCGGTCATGGATTGGCTGGCTTTGAACACGACCTAGACACTGTATGACTACTTTTAACTCCACTGATTCATATAGCAAGATGTACTTGCAACGAATCTTTCTTAAACTTCCTACACTTCTCCCCGGATCACACGTGACTACGACTACGAGCAAATTTCGGGACGAAATTCTCCTAACAGGGGGAGAATGTGACACCCGGCAATTTAGGTTAACTTTTAAACTTAACCGGAACCCTAATTACGTGTATTTAGATGTGTTTTAGGCTAAATACTTATAATTATTTGTAACTATTTATATATTTATGTGAATATACACCTACGTAATTATTTAAAATTACGCTTACGTGATTTGTAGAAATTACGCGAAACAATCGGACGGAGTCCGACACTATATACGACGTTGGTGAAAACATTTTAATAAATAACGTAAACCTATTTTATGATTTAAATAGTAGTTATTTGCATTATATTATTATTTCGTATAATAATACACGAAAAACCTAGACGTTTTGCCTAAAACGTAACAAACACGGTAAAAACGCGCGAATCGAACTCGGCAACCAAACGAAAGTCAATAAATATTTTGACAACTAAAAATAAAGTATTTTAACAATACTTCAATGAAAAATAATCCCAAACATATAGAGAATTAAAACAACACAAGAAAACGCTACGCGATTTAACGAATTAACGAAATAACGAACACTGAACACAACACAGTCTGGAAATCAAAATTAAATCACAAATTCAGGTGTGGGGGCTCATGGTGGGGCCGGCCACCCCCCACTTCCACCACTAATTCAACATGCAAAATCTAATCATTTGATTCCTTACACTTAACCAAACAATGTACATGCATTCAATCATCATCTCCTTTGTAAGAATCGCATAAACTCTTGATTAATATACTTGCATGATGTTTATTTATGTGTCTATTTATTCATCAAATACTATAATATCCAAATATCATGTTAAAATACTTTTTTAGAACATTTATATAAACATACATAATCTGTCCCAGAAAACTCAGTCCACAAAATCGACCATAACTTGAGTTCTAGGAGGAGTTAGATAACGAATTTTATATCAAAATTTGCGTATGGAAAAGATATACAAAAAGTTCTTCTATAGCTCCTTCCAGAAATGCACGTATTTTTAGTTACAAATTAATCTTTGGGACTGGTCTGAGATTTGTCGAAAACTGTGTTCGGTTCTTTCGCGAATTTATTTACCTATCTAGATGGACTTGTAAATTACCAGAAAAATTACGTAATAAATTAGACATATAGAGGCAGCAGAATTTGTTAAGCTTCGAATACATGAGCTCATGGCAATAGTATACTACGATTTACTTTGGCATTCGTGCTACTTTGATAACTATGAAAATCTTGTGGTTCATACTATGATTTTAACTGCGTAAACCTATGAACTCACCAACTTTATGTTGACCTTTTAGCATGTATTTCTCATGTTCATAGAAGCAGTAAGACTACCCACAGGAAACAAGGCAGTAGGATGCTTTTGGAAAGCATTAGCTCGAGTCGTATATTTTCACAAACAACAAGAGATTAGATTGCATTACGATATTTTGTGTCACCATTTATGTATTAGAAATCTCTACACTTTTAATGCGAACTCCAATGTTTTGATATAACATTTGTAACTGTTTTATTTTTGGAATGTAACTTTTTATTAAAACGTCTCATATAGAGGTCGTTTGTTGTAATCTTTGTGTGATGATATTTGATTTGGTCGTAGCCCCGTGACACCTCATACTTCCGCTGCCACGTGTTTTGGGGGTGCGACATATTGGTATTAGAGACTAAGGTTATAGCGAACTAGGATTGCATTAGTGACCTAGACTATAACTGTTAGGTTAGTATCCCTCATTAGACATGATTGGTTCAGAAATTACATCATACAAATTTAATTTAATATAGCCTGATCAACTATGTACAATTAAAGGAAATGATGTACGGTTTGAAATGGTCGTGTTGAACAAGAATACACTAGTTGACTCTGGATACGATAGAAATGGGACCAAAATTACTGCGCTAGACACACTAGGCTATTATATGATATATATGCCTCGCTCACAACTACGCTTACTACGATCATTCCCTTCGATAACTATGATAACGAGACACTAGTTTCATCTACAACTGTGAGGGCACCCACAATAACCGTTCACTAAATTGTAACGAGTAACGATACTACTACGGATAACCTATCCAAAGAGGACCCACTTGAGGAGGTTCCATCTGAGGATAAACCAACGAAACTCACACCTCATGAGAACTCATCACCTAGGCACATTACATCTACTCTACCTATCTTGTACTTTTCCACAACACCTGCGTCTTGGAATGTATTTCCAACAACTGTATTGATTCCAACTACTTACGCATAACTGTGTTATGACTATGATCACTTTGATTACAACTAGATTAGTATTGCGAGGAGTACCCATGATGACTAAGTCCACGAACTATTCCAACTATGATCTGATCACTTTGATCACTACGGCAAGGGTTACTTGCGACCACGTGAAATTAACAACTAAATTTTATCAAAACATTTGTTCACACTAGGATAACTGGCTGTCAGGCCACAATGATAAACTGACCTTTAGGTTACTACGATAACTGGCTTCGGGCCACTACGATAACTGGCTTCGGGCCACTACGATAAATTGCTTTCGGGCTACTATGATAACATAGTCATGGTTGACTACTTTGGGAACACTACTCAGTCATTGTTATGACCACTTATTGAAACTACGATATAACCAAATACAACTCTTATAACGTGGATAACATAAGAATATAACCAAGGTTAACTTGACAAGGACTAAATACTGTTTTATCAAAACTACGTAAGGCGGGAATACGCCTGCCACACGCAATACTAAAAGCTTCGACCTCGATGGGTATACATGAATGATATCGCATAAAAAGTCATGTTTTTACTACCGATATCTCTCTCATTCTGGAACGATTCTTGCCATTTTAATTCAAATATAGCACAAATCAGTAACATTATGCCAAGATGGTCAAAACGA
Organism: Helichrysum umbraculigerum; assembly: GCA_949592205.1. Taxonomy (NCBI): domain Eukaryota; kingdom Viridiplantae; phylum Streptophyta; class Magnoliopsida; order Asterales; family Asteraceae; genus Helichrysum; species Helichrysum umbraculigerum. The sequence goes on along the minus strand of CATIUR010000001.1, from coordinate 304,092,173 downwards.
GGTTGCACGATAAAAATCAAGCAAAACGGATGAAAAACGAAGATTCCACACACGTTTGAAGATTCAAGGCATCAAAACGAGATTTCAAGACTAAAGTGCCCTCCATCAACATCCATTATTTCCAAGGTGTTCGTTTTCAAAATACGAATCCAACAGAAGAAGAATCAACTGAAACGGGTAATATCTGGAGCTAGGGACCTCATCTCAGAGCCTATCTTATGTCAATAGTTATCTGTGTAAAAGCTATGTTTTTTAATTGTAACGTCATGCAAACATTATAAAATGCAATGTGATTATGTGGACTTGCCATGAGTATTGTACACTTCCAATCACAATGTACTTATCATGTAAACATCACGAAGCATTGGTAAACACGGAAACATTGGTAAACAATTCAATACGTTGTGAGCTACCATAGTATTTTCCGACATGGTCTGGGTTTGACTTTACGTAAAAAGCCGTCAGCATTTTAATTAGTTGTTTTACTTTAGATTAGATTAGATTAGGTAGGCTATAGGCTAAATGACCATTTACGAAAACCTAGGGATTTGTTAATTGTATTGAGAAAGGCAAGTTTAAAATCCAACTTAAACCGATACTTTTTATTAAAACCATGAAACCTAAAGTACGGTACGCAAGAAACCTAAATGCTTTCCCTCGTTTATCACGCTTAAGTTTCATTGGTAGAAATTGATTAAATAAGTCCGGACAAAAGTTCTAAGTTAGTTGTTTTATGGATTCATAATCATTGTGGTATTAAGAACGGCTAGACATGTTATGGACTTGCTACTCTATTCCTTCGCCCACGAGCGAATACGTTCAATAATATGGGCCACTGACTCCCTCACAGGAGAGTGTGGAGAGTTGAGCATTGTCTGTCTGGTCAGAATCATGATACCTTAGTTCCTCGTGACATATTAGTTGATAACCGACTAATAAGGAATCTATTGGTTATACCATAAGTTAATGAATCTCATAAGCAACCCAATTTAGTTAATCGTTTTCCCGTAAGAGTCATCATCCCATAATTATTAACTAACGAACTCATAACAAATACTACTTTGCATCATCTGACATCTTATTACATTTTATTCGCTTTATTTAGTTTACTTAATTAACTGAACCAAAACCCCCAACGCACTCTTTTAAAAACATTTACTAGAAAAGAAAGATTGATTGGATCACCTCCGTTTCAATTCAGTTTCTCTAAGAACGACTCTAGGTCCAACTTACCGCCTACTAACCTTTTGGTTCAGTACTAGTAAGTCACACTTAGACCCCAGCAATTATAAATTTTAAACACCCGTTGACAACCTCAACAAGTTTTTGGCGCCGCTGCCGGGGAGACTAACTGTCTGATACAGAGGCCCAACCAATCCCAATTCTAGTAAACCCTTAGGATAAAACCTTCTAAAAAAAAAAAACATTTCCTTTATTGTTTATTTTCTTTATTGTCTTTTCTTTTAGTTTGTGACCTGTTCCCCTAGATCTGCACCACTATTTAACTTTCCCGATCCAGAACTTATAATACGCACTATTCGACGAGAAAAGAAGCAATCTGCACTTAAGCAAGCAATGGCTGAACGCATCACTCTCGCTGACAACAGTAAACCCTCTATCGAAGGAAGAGGAGGACCAATTCTCTACCCTGAAACCCCTGGTCAATCTTTTGAGCTTAAACACCACATCATCCAACTAATCAAAAACCACTGTCAATTCCATGGATTGCCCAGTGATGACCCAAACTCTCACCTCGACAAGTTCATCTCTCTCTCAAATTCCTACAAGCAAAATGGAATTGGCCAAGATACAATCCGTTTATACCTTTTCCCTTATTCGCTCACCCATCATGCGCAAACATGGTTTGAAGGTCTAGAGACCGGCTCTATCCATTCATGGACTGCGATGGCGACAAAGTTTCTAACCAAGTACTTTCCGCCTTCTAAACAAACCAAACTCCGAAATGACATCATGAACTTTCGACAAGCTTTCGATGAGTCATTATATACCGCATGGGAACGATTCAAAGGAGTCTTGAAGAAATGCCCTAATCACCGACTCGATAAGTCTGCACAATTGTGCACCTTCTACAATGGTTTAGATCTTAACCACCGAACTACCCTCGATGCTGCTGCACAAGGGAGCTTCATGGCAAAGACCGACGAAGAAGGATGGAACCTGATAGAAAATATGACTATGCATTACCACGATTGGAATTCTGGAGATCATTCAACATCTTCCACACCTATCGCTGCTGCAAACCCGATTCCAGTCGAAGCAATTAAGACACTGACAGAGAAAATGGACTCGCTCGTCAAACAGTTTGGAGAACTTAAGAAACAACAGCACCAAGTACACCAAGTGCAAGTCTGTCAACACTACACCAACCCACAACTATCTGGCGAATACCAAGTTGAATACGAAGAAGCAGATGGCACCGTCTACTATGCTCAGTTTCCAGCTCGACCACCCAGTTTCAACCAGAACAACAACCAACCTAGAGGACCTCCCTTTCCACCGAGAAACAACCAACAACCATACCAACCCCGATACCCACCTAGATATCCACCTTACCAACAACAGCCACAACTTTCTTATAATCAACCCCTTGCACTTCCTGCACCCACTTCCGACACAAACCAAACCACAGAACAAACCACCAAGACAAATGCCCCAGCTTCAAGTTCAGACGACGCCTTCACCCAATTCATGCAAGGTCAACACCTGCTCAACCAAAAGACGTCCGCTAGACAAGATCAAGCCGACCTCTTCATGAGAAATCAGTTGGCTGTGCTAAAGAATTTGGAAGCTCAAATTTGACAATTGGCACAACGTCTTGAGAATAGACCCCGAGGAAGTTTGCCCAGCAACACGGTTCAAAATCCGCATGTTGAGGAAGCAAAGCAACTTACGACACCCAAGGATGCATCCACTACTCCACCTGCTGCTGTTCCAGTAAAGGAAGAACCAAAGGTCAAGATACCAGCTGTGGAAACCACTCAAACCATGAACAAAGAGGTTAGAATCCCTTACCCCGCTAGACTTAAAGTTCAACCCAAGAAACTATCATCCTTTAAACTAGATGGAAAATTCCTTGATACCATGTCTAGAGTTCCTGGTCGTAATAAGTATATTAGAAAATTGCTATCCACCAAAGATAAATTGCCTGAAGTGAACAACATTCCCCTTAGTTCTGAAACCTCAGCCCTACTTAAAAATAGCCTTCCCGAAAAATTAGGAGATACTGGTAGATTTACACTCCCTTGTTCTATCTACAATTCCGGAAATATGAGCGCTTTAGCCGACTTAGGAGCCAGCATTAACCTTATGCCCTACTCCCTGTTTAAGAGGCTAGAACTTGAAAACTTGAAACCCACTAAGATGACCGTCCAGCTAGCCGACCAATCTGTTAGATACCCCAAGGGAATAGCTGAGAATGTCCTTGTTCAAGTTGACAAATTTTTCTTTCCAACGGATTTCGTGGTAATGGATATCCACGAGGACATAAACATCCTAATTATCCTTGGAAGACCATTCATGAACACAGCTAGAGCAGTGATTGATGTGTATAAACACACGATTGTTTTACGATCGCATGGTGAAAGCATCACTTACAAGATCGACCAACCGGAATACACCCCAGAAGAGGAAGAATGTTGTACTATATCCACAGGAAAAATCTGTTCCGATGATGAATCAGAGCCAGAGGAGGAACCGCAATTCACCGGATCATCAGTTCTCATTTCTGACACCGAATACGACCCAGAAGAGGAAGAATACGAGGAAGCAGATGAAGAAATTGAATCTGACCCTGAAGAGGAAGAAGAAGAGGAAGAGGAAGAAATGGAAGAAGATGAAGATCACACTGATTCGCCACAAATGGCCAAAGTTAAAAGGATACAAAACTGTGATGACTGCTCTTCATCAGAAGAATCAGTTGATTACGGAGTCATCCGCCAAGAGCTCAGATCCTCTCATCTTAAAAGAATGGGAAACATCCTTAATTCCTACCTCGACCCATCAAAACCTTTCACCAGAACCCGACTCCGAGACATAGAAATCTTTGAAGAAGGACTCCGATCATCACCACACCCAGACCAATATGCTAAACTTCAGCATATAAGGCACGTCAACTAGGAAGCTTTGCCGAAGAGAACCTCCATGACATAACAACCGAAGTCCGAACCATCGAAATAGATAGTTCTCGACCCTTCAACAACGCGCCCTCCGACGAAGAACTCCACCAATTTCCAGATTCACGTGATAAGGACTCCGACTGCAACATCGATTGTGACGACGATTACGTCAACGTCACTCTCGACGAACGCTCTATTCCACAACCTCCTATTGCTCCACCAAATTCCCCTGCCGTCACAACTGAGAGACTAGAAATTCCACTTATAGATAGTCATCAGGACATGATCGAAATGATTGACGAATACGACGATGTCTGAATCATCGTAGAAGCTATCAAAGAGTCAACTAACGACTACAACACCGCCCAGAGACACATGATAAGGGCAATCATACGAGACTATGATTCATACCTCGCCAATTATGGAGAACCAGAGCCTAGCACTCTTCGGAGAAACATTCGAGCATTCTCTAACCTGCTTCAAGAACAACTTACCAGAGAAGCTCGACAGCGAGAAAGACCCAACTACCCAATGGGAGAAATCGAATTCTATGGAAACCAAAGGCGAATATACCAAAAAGTATATTGTGCCTTAGCCGGGTCAGCTTTTCCGTACTCATCAAGTCAAAAAGCTATACTTGCATCAATGAGAACCAATCTGGAAAGAGCCACAGGGAACCCAAGAAGTTATGCCGACATCAGAATGGTGGGAGATCTTAGAACTCTTTTAGATCTCATCGAAACTGGAGAGCACCTCACAGCATCAGAGAACTGCAGGATCGTCATTTAATCCACCATTGGGCACCACATTGAACTAATAATTGATGAGCTGAACGAGCCAGCCTATGAAGAGGAAACTCGTGAGGTACCGAGATTCATCCCGCACATGTCGCAAATCAATTTAGCCACTTATGTGACTACCCGACTGCGCGAAATGTACCAAGAAGAAGACGTAGAACTCGACGTCTACCGAAATGGATATCGCGATATATTCAGCAAGTTAATTTGCATCTTCACCGACTCGGATTTTCCCTTCAACCGCGAGCAACATCAACTAATTAGACAAGTGTGCCAAGCAACCAGATCCTTCTGAGGAGACCCTTGGGCTAATGATTTTGAAGAAGTGAAAACCGAATTCATGGCTTTAATTGCCTCGATAGGAAGAAACCACCCACAGCGTGAAATCGTTCGAACTTACACCTGCACTCAAATTGACCCTAACGGACCAGTCACAAGGGCAGTTCGATACATCTGCTATGGAATGGCAATCCTCGACCGACTCACCACCGATCACTTCAAAAGCTTCAGAATGCTATCCACCAACCCACCAACTCTCATTGCTGACATGATAGAGCAATTCCTACAATACTATCCACCACGATACTCTCTACCAAGGAACCACAGTGACCACGCCACCACTACTGATACATCAAGCATCATCTGAAGAAGAAAAGGACTAAGTCGAGCTCTCGACTTTAAAAGAGCGCTTCTCGGGAGGCAACCCGTGTTTGTTTTTACATTTCTGCAATTTTGCTTCCCAAGAAGTGATGACATCTCCGACTATCTTTCACACTCGGATCATACAAAGAATGCTCCAGCCTGCAAGGAAGCATCAACAACCGAAGAATAGTATATCCGACGTGTTCACACTCATGAGACAGACTTGATCAAGAGCGCACCAAGAAAGATGGTATCCAGCAGATGCAACCAAAAGAATACTGCAACTACCGGGGAGTACTTCTATGCCATCTCTTTCATTCGTTTTAAATATGCCATATCCATTATGCCTATCACTAAGTGTGGGATTCAAACCCAACACACACACTGAAAGAATGAATCTTGGATGTTTGAAACCCTAAGTGTGGGATTTTACCCCATTCAGAGCTTAGTATAACATCGAGGACGATGTTCCTTTAAGTGTGGGATAGCAGTAGTTGCACTACTGTTAAATGGATATTGGTATATGCCTGATTCTAAATCGTTGCTCTTTAGACCTTGCTTCCTTCTCCATAAAAGTAAACAAAATTTTTCAAAACTAAGTTAAAAATATGTAGAAAATGAAAAATTTTAAAGAATGATTTACTTTGGGGAGGAAAGAAAAATAAAATATTAGTTCTTTTGAAAAACAAGTTTGACAATCCCATAAAGAGCATCGAATGACTAAGCACACAACAAACCAACTTTCGATTCGTGAGGTATCTTGAGCCATATGAAAAGCATTCACTTTTAATGCTTCACTTTTTTTTCGATTCTTGAGTGTGCCGATGTATGCGTTTAGAATCAGAACTTGCTCTTGTTATGCATTTCGAATCCGAACTTGTGAGTCAAAAAGGAGATCGAATCACATCATTCTTGAACCCATCCATACACCCAAAATAAGCACGTTACCCCTTTACCCACTCAAAAACATCCCTCAAACTTCCTACAAAGTTCCAAAGATGAAAAAAGAGAAAAATCAAGGATATGACGTCAAAAGGATAGAAAAAGTCCCAAGAAAATTCGAAGTAAAGAAAGTCAAATGGAGAAAGAAGACTCCGCCCAAAATAGAAAGAAGGCGTCAATCCTCCAAAAAATTCAAAAAATTTCAGCTTTCCGCTTCACCAAAAAGAAAACCCAACAAAACCCCTCTCACATCACCAACATTCCATCCCAAAAACCCTACATCACTTCCCTTAGAATGATTGTGGCTAGATCGACTTCGCGCTCACCAAAAAGGTAACGATTTGATACTCAATCAAGCCTTTGACGATAAACAATACATGACTGGCGTTCTGAGCGATTGATATAATAGAATAGGAAACCCTAAACACTTTGAGTGATTAAAGTGACCACCTTGAGAGGATCGCCTAGTCATGTATCAATGATCAATGATCAAAAGCATGCTCCTAAAGATTACAACCTTGCTTTCTAAAATATCAAATATCTTTATTTTTCCAAAACCCCCTCAGTAAAGAATTCCGTCTTAAAATATTTCATTATCTGCTTATCTTTAACCATGTTGAAAATGAGTTTGCTTGAGGATAAGCAAAGTTCTAAGTGTGGGATACTTGATATCGCGTAAAAAGTCATGTTTTTACTACCGATATCTCTCTCATTCTGGAACGATTCTTGGCATTTTAATTCAAATATAGCACAAATCAGTAACATTATGCCAAGATGGTCAAAACGAGGTTGCACGATAAAAATCAAGCAAAACGGATGAAAAACGAAGATTCCACACACGTTTGAAGATTCAAGGCATCAAAACGAGATTTCAAGACTAAAGTGCCCTCCATCAACATCCATTATT